>PNEQ01085607.1:14438-35054 GCA_003012365.1 Medauroidea extradentata | reverse complement strand
CTTTTTTGTTTGTTTGTTATAAGTTATTACGGTAATTCACAGCATAATTATTGGTAGGTATTGAGTGAAACCTCACTCACTATTATTTTTGTTTTTATTTTCTGTAAAACCGATGAATGATTTTTGAAAGCAAAAAAGTTACATCGAAATATAACTCGACGATGCAATTAACAGGGATACCGAGCGATTTTTTTTTTTTTCAAAGTATTCGTAAGCAACACGTGTCTAGTAATGGCTGAGCCCAAATTGAATATTTGAAACATACAGCCAGACAAAGTTTCGTAAGTTTACCCGATGGTTCGTAGCAGTTAAAAAAATATTTTACTAGGAAGTACAAGTACATTGCATTTTCGCTCGAACCACAGTGACGCATATTTTTTCCACCTTTTATGTCTGTAATGATTCGAACCGGAATGTGCAACTAGAAATTTGACCTATGTTGTATTTTAGTATGAAAAAACGCTATTTTTTAAAACCAAAGTTTTAAGACTCAAATAGTACATAATCGTATTTAGGCTTTCTGTGGGAAATGCTGTAATTTGTACACACTTGAGGGAAGCAAGTGGGTTTTACGGCCTTTTAACAACTAAGGTCTTAAGAACCGATGGGGGTGATGATGTGAGGAGCAGCGCCGGAACGAAACGGGAGAACCCCGAGAAAACCCGCCGACCAGTACGATTTCCACTTGCGAAAAATCTGAAGTGACCCGGCCGAGAATTGAACCCGGATCGCCGAGGTGGAAGGCGAGCTATCTAACCGCTCGGCCGTCATGGCCTCCTGTACACGTTTGAGTTGGTAACTAAAAAGTCTTTGATATATTGTTACTGGATTCATAATAAAGTAATCCCGAATATGTTTAAATTTTATACACAAAATTAAAATTCACTCCTACACATAACTAGTTTGCAGCACATATTGATGGGCTAACATGCAAACACGAATGGATTATCGAGAGAATACACTTGGGGTCACTAGGCGCGTGCCAGGAAGCTCTGCCTGGTTCTGCTCGTGCTACTGCAGGTAGTCCCGAGCTTGGGTGGGGGGTGTCTTGACGGGATGAGGAAGGGGGAAAAGAAGGCGAGAGCCATTAGGACGGGACAGTGGTACACTCACGCCTAAAACATTGTTGCTTAGCAATACGTAGACTTTCAAGCTGGTAATATCACCTTAACATTAGGTGCGGGAATATGGAACAGGCAGGATGAGGTGGCGGCTTCACAGCTCAAGACGCTGCCAGCATTTGTCAAACCCCCCTGCTCGAACAGCCGACGCCTCGTCCGGACTGTTCTGCTCCATGTTCTTCGGGTGTAGATTATTGAAGTTCTCTCTCTCTCTCAAGGTCGATGTCCTCTCTTCGCCCAGCCACATGCTCTTGTAGATGCCCCTCTTCCTAAGGTGCACATGTGGTGCCCTGTATTGACGTATTGAACTCTCCAATGTAAAACTAACTATCTTGGGGAAGGAGATTCCATGAAAAAATGTGGTTGCTAGAGCTCTTGTACATAGTGGGACCTAAAATCTCTGTAACTTGAAAATACAACGTGGTTAGACTCTGGTCAACAATACAACACATTTCACACTGGTATATCAAATTTACAATGGCAGTTCTTCGTCTCGTTTTCAGAGGTATTCCTCATGTCCATAGTCCATACTTAGTGGGCTGAATTTAGCAAAACACATCTTACCTTGTACATGAAATAACAGAGTTGTATATACACAGTTTTTGCTGGCATCTATGGACAAGTGGTATAGAGTAGCCTGCTCCTACATTAATTGATTAGCTCTCGTCATTGGCAATGGTGTCAGGGACGTGTTGGGTCAATTCTCATGGTATGCTACTCAACTGAACTACAGCCAGCGTATTGTGGCAAGAAATACAACACAGTACCAAGTACAAAAATGACATAATTCCTGCTAAAGCAACAACATAGTGATTTCTTACATGGACTGTTCACTTTACTGGTTCCTCGCCAGAGAAATAAATTGTGACACCTAACCTGGTTTTGACTTAATTGCATGACAGGGGATGTATCTCGGGGCAGATACTAGGTACAACAAAACAAACAGGTAAATTTCTTTGCTCAGAAATTCTGACTTTAGTGCAGTGTCTGCTATTCTAAGTCTATTGTTAAGCTATGCCAATTTATTGCTGTGGCTGAAGGGAGATTGTCGGGGTTCAAATCCCGTTGTAGCTACTCAACTGAACTACTGCCAGTGTATTGTTGCTAAGGTAAAATGAGACACATAATCAAAAACAAAAATCACACATTTCTCTTGCTTAACAATAATTTAAGAACTTACTTGCAGGATGATGTGGTGACGTAGCAATGTCGTCTTTCTGGTGTCCATGGGGATGCGGCATGGGGGTTACTCTGCTTTCAGCTTACACTAAAAAGGATCGTAGCACTGACTAAACCTATTTTATCACTAGGGTACCCACAACAAGGCTAACCTACCCATCGCACTGTTTGGGTACTCACTGGTGTAGCACTTGCTTGGATGCACTCAGCGGGCTGGATGACAGTGCAGCGAACGCTGCGGCATCTGTCATCAGAAAACAGTGTCTGTCCTCTCTGCTGTCCTGCTGAGCTAGTGATGATTTACGCCACGAGGTCTCTCGGTAGCATGCAGTTTGTTGCCAAGGTGGTCCTCGGCAGCTTCTCCATGGTTCGATATGTCGCGGTGGCGTAACATACTTCCTTTCAGCCTAGGAAGAGGAGGGTGCTTTGCTGGGTGGCTGCGTCTGAATGGGCAGTGGTATCTGTGTTGGAGCGGGCGGCGGTAGTTGCGTCTAAACGAGCAGCACTGTAGGCGAGACTGCGGTGTTCTCCTGTTCTGGACTGGCCGACCGGGAGCAGGGTGGATGTCGCTTAGCGAAGGTTGGGGCTGCTTCCTGCGTGTACCGGGGCTCGAGGCTCAGAGAGGAGTCAGGCCGTTGGATTTTGTCTTTCACCTGGTTGCTCATCATTCGGAGGGGTGGTGTAGGCATGGATGGTGGAGCTTGTGCCTGCTGTCGGCGTGGAGGAGGTCCCATGCTTAATCCCTCTTGTTCATTGAACGAAGTTCGGTTTGCCTGGTTCAAGCTGGAAAAGCTAGGTGGAGCTGGGGCTGGTTTGGTGTCAGTGATGCTCACTTTGCTTATCTTTCCCCAGTCGTCTCGCATCCATAGAGTGTTACCTCTCTGCTGAATTACTTCAATTACTTGGGGTCCTTCCCATTGAGGGTAAAACCCGGCGTGAAAGTGGGCGGCTTTATTGCTGAGCGGGTGGCTGCACGTATATACGTAGCTGCTCTCTGTGGACTGTGCAGCCTGGAGTTAGGTTTGGGCATTTTCTCCTGCAGGTAGCATTGTTGTCTGTCAGTTTCCCTTTTTCTCTGTTCATTTGCGTTCTTGCGGACTTCCTCTGCTGTAGGGATGTTTGTAGGTTTCTCTTCCCATTCCCATTCACATGGGCGAAAGATGGTTCTTCTGAATAGCAACTCACTTGGAGTCGCTCAGGTTGCGTTGTTACGATGGCGGCGAAGGGTGAACAGGATTTCGAAAATGTATGCAGCCCAGTTCTGGTGATCCTGTTGCATTCTAACCCGTAGGCCCTTCTTTATTTCTTGGTTCCGGCACTCGGTCGGATTCCCTTGTGGGTGGTAACCTGGTGTGGTCCAGGTTTCAGTGCCCTATCTGCGTGTGGCAGCAGCCCATTTCCCCCCTCTGAATTGGACTCCATTGTCGGTCAGAATGGCTTTTGGGTATCCCCATCTTGGGAAAAATTATTTGTCCAATTTGCGTATGATGATGGTTGATTCGGAATTCGGCAGAGGATAAGCTTCTACCCATCTGGAGAAGAGATCAGTAGCAACCAGCAAGTATCTCTTCCAGCGGTGTGAGGTGGGATGTGGCCCCATCAGATCAATGGCGACCGTATGCCATGGTGTGGTAGGTCGTCGTTGGTGTGGTGTGGCTTGCGTTTTCCCACGTGCCTTTGTGGTGGCACATGGTAGGTACTGAGATACATAGCCCTTCACATCACGGCATATGCCATTGCAGGTGAATCTCTCTCGTATCTGTCTTAGGGTTTCCGCAGTTCCTGGGTGGCCCGCTTGAGGGTGGTCGTGGTAGTACGCACATAGATTGCTAGCCCTCCTTCGCCTCTGTTGTTTTGGAGGTTGGCTTGCAACTTCTTGTTTACGTCGGAATCCCGACGTTGCTCATTGGCGAATTGTTGCCGTTCAAGAGTGGCTGTAATGGCTTGTACCGCATCATCTTTAGTGCCTGTCTTCTGTCTCGTGGGTTCTTGGTACCCTGATGCTCTGTGCTTCGTCTGGTCGTTTACTTAGGCTGGCCTGACTTGGTTTGGTTTTTGGCTGTTGGTTGGCTGCGGCGAGGTAGTGCTGGTTGGGCGTCTCCAGGTTATCGATTGTCTGTGCTGGGTTCACCAGTAGATTCGCTCTTGTCCGTAGTCGATGATTACAGCTTGCGGTAACTACCCCTGCCCTGTACTAGCGAAGTACGGATGAAGTTTGCGGTGGCAGCAGTGTCAAGAACTGCCGTTTGTTCTCTGTCTCCCAGGCATACTGCTATCCTTGGAAGTTGCTGAACTGTGGTTGGATTGGTTAACGTGGAAGTAAGCCGGGTGTGGGGCTTTTTGTTGCTCCCGGTTTCCCCGTTTTCCGACTGAGGTTTTGTGTCTACAGGCTTGAAGTTTTCCCTGGTATTTCTGGCTCCAGCATTTCGAAACTTGGCTTGCTAGACTTTGCAGTCTTTATGAAAGCGGAATTCTGGGCAGTGCCAGCATTTTGGCGGCAGTGATGGTTTGCTTGGCAGAGATGGTGGCGGTGGTGCACCTGTCTTCCTCTTAAACCTAGCTGATGCGGCATCTTTGTGGGATGCCCTGGCGGCACTCGTCACTTGTTTCTCTTCTGCCACGTCTTGCTCTCTGGTTTTAGCACGTTGTACTAACTCTTCAATTGAATTAGATGTCGGGTTTCTGAGATGGTGTTTAATTTCGGGCTGCAACCTCAAGACAATAATCTTGACGGCTTCGTCTTCGGTGTGGTTCGGCTGTAGCTGCTGAAGAAGCATCACTTTTCTGCGGATGAATAACTCTGCTTCTTCCCCTGGTTTCTGGTACTGGGTGTAGAGTTCTTCGGTCAACCGAACCATTATGGTTTTGCCCGAGAATTGTGCTTGGAGGCGGGTGGAGAATTGGTCCCAGTTGACGATGAATTAGCCATATTTCTTCCACCATTTCTGGACTTCACCCTCTAGTTGTAGTTTGGCTTTGGACAGCCACCCCGAGGTTGGTAACTCGGTGCGCCTGAACTCTTGCTCACAGGTTGCAATGAATTGTTGCGGGTCTTCATAGGGTTTTCCTGCATATTCCACTAACATGGGCTGGATGACAGACTGTGAACCTCTGTCTTGGAATGAGGTGTCTAGGATGGATTCCTGTCGAACTCCCTCTCTGCAGATGTGGCAACGGAAGAAAAGCCCTTCCATGTTTCTTGGTCAGTCTAACTTCCTAAGCATATGTAGTGGAAGCTCTGTCGGCATGCGGAGCAGGTGACCCTGTGGGGGCCTTGGCCGAGACACTCAGGGTGGTCGTATCTCTCTTGTCTTTGGCGACAGGTGCGGCATCTGTATTCAAGACCTCCTGTGTCTCGGTCTTCTTCTGCCCAACCTAGGCATGCATAGTGGTTGCTGCACCCACAATGAGCACATTCTAAGAGGCGTTCCCCTTCTCCAGGGCAGGCGGGGATATTGCAAACGGTGATGATCATCATCTTGAAGGTGTTCGGATGGTAGGGCATCAGGATATTTTATCTGCGCTTCTCTAAGTGGTAGTTGTATTCTGAGGGGTTTCCCTTGGTCCTTCTCTAGTGCCGTCTTGCAGATGTTCAACATCTAGGCTCCACAGATGGCCAATCCATGACGCAACTGCTTGGCAACTTCAAAACTAGGCCCCGCAGATGGCCACCAAATCCTCTTGACACATCTTGGTGGGGAGCGGGTAGTCTGTTGGCGAGGGTGCGATGGCGAGGCGGCAGCATGCTAAGACAAAAATGTACTCTCACAGCATCGACCGCAGTCTTTTTCGTCGGACTCTCCCCGCCTCGTAAGGGATATTACAGCGAGGGAAACTAGCGCTGCGCTGGAGGTTGTGCTTCCACAGTAGGTGTAGCCAAAGGTGGATGGGAGGAAGTGGCAACAATGGGGTGCTGATCCCCCAGACAGGAGAGCACACAGGTGCCGAGGTTAGGAGTTGCTTCGGATGGGGTTGACAAGGCGAGGATAGGGTTGAGATGGAAACTGGTATTGAGGAGAGGGGACTAAGGAAGGCTTATCCACTAGGTGACTGTAATGCCAACCTAACAATGGTGTGGCCGTTGAGCGGTGTGCCTTGTCGAGTGGCGGCAGAGTCTCCCTCTGAATCCAATACACACCTGTCTCAGGATCCCTAACCTCCAGTGCCTTCTGTACCAACTTAGTGAACTCCTGTTTGGCGCTCAACTTCCTACCTGACCTCTTCGGCATAGCCTGACTGTGACTCAGATGAAAGTGAAGTGGTAAGGTTAGCTGATTGTTGGAATATGACATCCCGTAGGATCGCCAGTTGTGGCATGTAAAGCCTAATGCGGTGTAACTATTGTTGGTGCTGGGCAGGCGGACTTGTAGAGGAGCACTAGAAGTGCACCTCAGCACATCCCTATGCCTTTTCATCTCTTCTAGTCGAGACAAAACCCGACACCGTTCGGAAAGAGCACAGTGTAATTGTGCTACCTCCAGATGGCGTATTGAAGAAAATCTGGAAGGTGCACGGCTTATGCCTCCTCCTATTCGTAGAATGCATGTGACGACCCCATGTCAAACTCCTGTTGTGATCCTATGGGATGCAGGGGTCAAAGGTGTCTAGCAAGTGTATGGGTTTGTCAGCAATGGAAGGTATGGCGCATGAAGAAAAGAAAGGAATGATGTTACTGCTTGATTTATTGGCAAATGCCAACAATTAAAACTGAAACACCCTATGCCTAAAAAGCCTGAAGGGCATGTAGGAAGGAACCGAACAGCACTAGCTTTGGTGGGGAAAGTTGTTGATGCAGGTGACGACGCCTCGGAAAGCGGCACTTGGTCGGCGAAGCTGGACAGCTTGCGTAGAAGGCATAGTATCGTAAAAACCCTCTCGACAGAAAAGGAGTGTAACCACTCAGTAGTTACATGCATTAAAAATAAAAGTGGCACTGGAAAAGTAGGAAGGTCCAGGTTGTTAGTAGAGTTGTGAAGTAAGAGTGTGGCTGGGGGGGGGGAGGACTTTATTTCTTTATTCATTTTCCTTTTAATTTGTATTTAGGAGTGCGCTGGTTTTATAACCAAGGCACGTGTTACCCCAGGTTTCCCTTGTAAGTGTAACTTGTAATTGTTTTGTGTATTTGTGCGGCTCCTGCCATGCATACTCAGGCCGGTACTGTGGCTGAAGGCTTCCAGACGAGCCCAAGCAGCATGACAGGTGGTGATGTCAGCCCTCGTCAGCACAGGCAGAAAGCTCCTAAAGCAGGCCGTGCCAAACCTGGCCTAGAGGGGAGGTGTGTGAATGACTTATAATTATACCTGATTAATAATAGCGTATTTAATTTTTTGGGGACTACTATTAACTAAATTACCAGCTAATTAATATCAATTAGCTGCGCAGGCGCTAGGGCGAGTCGCGAGACAGTGTATTTCATGTTCCGGACCACGAGAGAGTTTAGAAAACCGCGAGTAGGTCGCGGGGCAGGGGCCCGCTGGTTCCGGACCGAGAAAAACTAAGGAGGCCTATGCGCTAGAAGCGATTTTGGTCGCTCATAACGCTGATTTTCTTCAGGATCATAATCCCCAATGCTTGCAATTAAAGGATTTTGATTATTATGGCTAGTAGCATAAAATTGCTCTGCCATTTTACAGAAAACGTCTTGCAGCAGTAAAGTTCTTGTTTGAGCTCTGCATGCAAGTATCTTATAGGTGTGTACCTAGGTGCATCTGCCGCGATTCTTAGACATTTATTTTGCAACACTTGTAAAGTACGAGTGTGCGATTTTGCGCAGTAAGCCCACGCTGGAGCTGCGTAAGTTAAAATGGGGCGGATCATTGTATTATAAATTAAAAGTCCGTTTTTAAGCTTAAGGCCTGAGTTGCGATTTGTCATTGGATAAAGTGCCGACATGCGAGCATAGGCAAGGTTTCTCTTGCTCTCTACATGACTTCGCAATGTCAGCCTTTTATCCAGTATTATGCCTAAATACTTAACTTCGTTTTTAAAAGGTATTTCCTCGTTAAATAGAGTGAGGCTTCGCATTTACCTACATTAATTTTAATTCGCCACAGGCGGAAATAATTTTCCAGCTCATTGAGCATTTCCTGGGCTCGCCGGGTTGCGATCTCGGCACTTCTGGATCGCGTGTATATAACTGTGTCGTCGGCATATACACCTAGGTTCATGTTCCAATTAGGGGGCCGCGGAATATCGCAAGTATATAAGTTATATAAAACCGGGCCTAGTATGCTGCCTTGGGGTACTCCTGCCCTAATTTCTTTAAAATCTGAGGTCGCTCCGTCAATAGTTACGGCAAAAGAGCGCTTTTTTAAATAGGAGGCAATGAGTTTAATATAGCAGTCGGGGAAATGTTTTTCATACATTTTATAGAGTAGTCCTGCATTAAACACCCTGTCAAATGCTTTCTCAACATCAAGAAAGACTGCTACTGAATATTGTCGCCAGTTAAAAGTTGTAGTTATGTGTTCAGTTAGTCTGACTAACTGATGAACAGTGGAATGCTTTTTTCTAAAGCCAAATTGTTCGTTAGGAAAAATATTCGCGTTTTGAATGTGAATATCGAGGCGGCGCAGCAGAACACATTCATGCAATTTTGAGAGTGTACTTAATAGGCTTATGGGGCGGTAATTTTGTGGCAAGGTCTGATCCTTGCCTGGCTTGGGAAAAACAATAACATTGGCACGTTTCCAGGGCGTGGGGAAGTGCGCAAGTGTCATACTTGCATTTATACACTTAGCCAGAGCCTCTAGTGTAGACTGTGGCAGTTGTTTTAGCACTATTGCTTGTAGGGTATCGAACCCAGGTGCTTTGCGGGGCTTCATACGTTTAATTATACGTTTTACCTCGTCGGCATGTGTAAATTCAGGTTCGTCAGCTGAGGGCTGGCGAAGTCGCACTCGGAGGTCTCTATATATGCGAGCCACATGTGCTGTGTCGCAGGGTTGAATGTTCGGTATAAAAACCGTTTCTAAATGATTAGCTACAGTCTCAGCTTTTTGCTGGGGCGTGTAGGTAGTACCTGTTATGCCTTGAAGAGGCGGGATTGGATTGTGCTTATTTGTAAGCGCTTTTGTTAAGTGCCATAGACTGTTGTCTTTAGTTGTGAGGCAGGATAATTTATTATTCCACAGGTCTGTTTGCCAGTGGGTAATTTCTAAGTTAATTTGCTCTCTAAGTGCATTTATTTGTGTTCTGAGCTGGTCTGTTCTACCTCACGAGTAGCGCCTGCGCAAGCGATTTTTCTGAGTGATTAACTGCCTAATATTGGCTGGCAGCGAATCAATATGGGGCTTTGGGGTCTTTTCAGGGACAAATCGGCTAATACCTGTTTGAATTAGCTCTGTGATATGGTCAATCGCAGAGTCTAATTCGCCGGGGGTGCTACCAGGATCTGGCAGATTAATTTCCTCGTCCAGGTACTCTTTAAAGGCTTCCCAATTCGCGTGTTTATAATCTTCAATTTTTCTAATTGGCCTTTCGTCTGTTTCCAGTTGGTCAAAATTTAAGTGGCCAGGGTTATGGTCCGAGGCCAATTCAAGTTTTACTTCTCTTGTGAAGGTCATAATAAGGTCTTTACATATTGCAAAATCTAAGATATCAGGCTGGTGATTTGCCTGTGTTTGGTTCAAAAGTATGTTCATCGGGCGCATGAATTAAATAATTGTGCCTGGTTTGGTGGTTAAATAGAGTATTTCCATTGGCTGTCCGCATCCTGCAGCCCCAGGTGGGGTGTTTTGCATGAAGGTCGCCGACAGCCAATAGTGTGGGTGAGATGTTTATTAGTTCATTTAAATCCGCGCATGTAAGTGTGCGGCCAGGTGGACAGTATATTTAGTAAAGAGATAGTTGCTGGCCACCGAGTTTTAGATTAATTCCCACGACTTCAAGTGTATTTAATTGAGGATGTTTTGCTGCATAGCAGTTTATTGTGTTTTTAATTAATATTAAAACACCGCCTCCTGCATTATTTTCTCTGTCCCTCCTAAAGCAAGAGTAACCTGGGACAGAGAAACGGTGTTGTGGGCATAAATGTGTTTCATTAACTGCCGCAGTTTAAACCTGGTGGCGAGTCAAGTAATTTATCAGCTCCTATTTCTTGTTCCGGATGCCTGCCGCATTCCAGAACAAGATTTTGGCAATAGAGGGGGGGCCTGTTCTCAGGTCTGTTGTCCTGTCTAGGAGGAGGCATTGGGTTGGCCCATGCTCCTCACAGATAAGGCAAAACCTACTGTGGCTTTGCACTTATCCTCTATGGGGCTATTGGGGTCGAACCAGACGGCCAGTATGGTGCACAGTTGGGTGCAAAATTCGCCTACGAATATGTCTTTTTGCGCTGCGGGGATATGGCTTATTTTCTCCTTAAGCATGTCAAAGGAGAAAGAGGAGGGCAACACAGATGCACTCTGTGCGGGGGTTGTATCCATACTGTCACTGGTTTGGGCGATTTTTTTTTTTCTGACGGGCCCCCATATCCCGCCACATCAGCGTGTACCCCAGCTCAGTCTAACGAGTACTCCGACGTGCATTAGTCGCTAAAACGAAGGAAGGGATGGGGAGTGAATGTGTCTCAAGGCAAAGCCTCATACACCTGAGTTGTGGTTTCTTTAAGGAAAAGGTGGCGTGCATCGCGGCGAAGCAGGGTTTAAAATGGAGGCCACGGCCGCGATTGGGGCCATGACCTCCCCCCGAAGAGAGCAAGAGTCAGATTAAGGGCACAGAAAAACCAGTACAAATAGGGTAGGGTGCTGGAAAAAGCTATGCGACAGGTGCGGCAGGGATAAAAATATCCGCATAATTACGTGGTAGGTAGTGTGATAAAGATAGGTATGGCTCGACATCCTGTTGCCAGGACACTAGGAAAGATAAGGTGGCTGGTGAAGTGAGATGGGATTGGCCGGCGGCTCCGGCCAATCAGAATGCTGGCTCAGCGAGCCTGTTTTCGCCAGATAGGCCTGAGCGCCCCTGGTGGCGACAAGTCGAACAAAGCCAGTTTGTCCGATTGCCGAGCTGTTAAGGATATTCCCGCGTCAGGCAAGCCTGGCACAACAATATTCAAAACAGCAATGTAGGCCAAGCCTACTTCTCGGCGACAGCAGCAGAAAACCGTACAGCTCAGCCTGTACACAGGCTCCATCTTCTCTCTTCTCGCAGACAGCAGTTAACCTTTCATTGTCGGGGTTGAGAGGGGGAGTTACCCCCGGGAGCCACCCCCACCCTCCTTTCCAAAATAATCCGTCGGTCTTGAATGAGTGGCTAGGCAGGCGAGACATCCAGGATCTACCATGTGGCGGGCTAGGTCCACCGGCCCCGACGTCGAAGGTCCCCGATGACGTTGGTCCAAGTTCCGATGCATTCCATTTCTCGCTCCCCACATGCCCTGCAGTCCACAGCCCGCAGGATCCAGCAGTTGGATTCGCTACACTTCGCATTTTTTAGCACCTCGAGATCCCTCCAGACCGCCTTGACCATTGGACTGCTTCCCGCAGAGTGCGTCGTCCGTCTTCATGCTGAGCTGCACAGTTCGCCGCCGCTGCCGTCGACTGCGCTACTGGTTTGGGCCATTTCAGGGTCCTTTATAGGTTTGGTCTGGGCTGCTTGCTCCTGATTGGCCGGGTGCTCTGGCCTATCTTGTGTCGCCTGTGGCTTAGTTGTGGGCATGGCCTTAGCAGTCTGCTGCTGGGGCGCTCGTGAGGCGAGAGCCAGCAGTGTTTTCTTCCTCTTTTCTTTGGGTATTTTGGGACATTTTTCCCTTCTGTCCCTGCTGCATGGGGCGCTGCCCGCGGGGTCTATGCGGGTTTGCGAGTGCGGGGAAATCTACTTCTGAGTAGCCCTGCATCTGGAAAGCATTGTAGCGATTATGGGTCACTACTGGGGCCTGGTGCACATAGCCGGGCACAAAGTTTTGTGCTGGTGTACATCCCTTGTGGGTCCCTGTGACTGTGGTTCAGCCATCAGGGCCGGGCTGCGCCCAAGGGGCTCGGGGTGCTCGGTAATTTGTTTCTGGTTGGCTGGCTGCTTGCAGCGAGACTCTGCTCTGCTGCTGGCGTTTCTTTCTTTCTCCCTGGGGGAGGAAACACCATTTCTCTGTTTTAAAGGCTTCGCAGCCCCTTATGTCAAGGGAATATCCGACCAGCACTCTCGCATTTTCCGAAAGAACAACATCCACACTATACAGAAACCGATCTACAAGATTGGAAACACCCTGGCTTCAGTAAAAGATAAGACTCAAGCAGAACAACTCGCAGGTGTATACAGAATTCCCTGCTCTTGTGGGAAAGTATACATTGGACAAACTGGAAGAAGAGTCATCACCAGGGTTAAAGAACACATCAGAGGTTACAAACAGGAAAATTCTCTGTCAGCCATAGCCACCGACTCGAGTTTGTGCCTCGATGGGGTATGCTTTCGTGACCTGTCTACAGCATGTTGCACTGGGCTGGGAATAGATGCAGGCTCAGTCTCTATTGGGCCTGTTTCCATTACTTCCCCAGTAACCTTACTGGCACAACTGGATCCCTTCCTGGCCTTTGAGGAAGTAGTCTGATCGGCTGTGGGTGGGGGTCGCGATTTGTTTCCCTGCTCTAGCATTTTGGCTTGTTCTTTTGATTTTATTGCCCCTCCGAGTTTCACTGTTCGTCTGGGTTGTTTGGGCGGAGGAAGGGAAGGTCGCTGGGTCTTCCCACCTTTCCCTACCTTGTGCCATCCTTCATCCTGGCTGTTCTGCTCGAGGCTTGAGTTAGGCCTCTCTGCCTGTTTCCTGGGCTGAAGGTCTCTAGCTCGAGTCTGTCTTGGCTAATTACCAGCTCTCCTACTAGCAAATTATTGCTGGTCTCTTTGCATTTGGGTCAGCAGTGGCTGTCTCTTAGGTCGCTGTTCAGTTGGCCTGCGGGAATTTTCTTCCTTCACATGCACCTCGCAGCCGCTGTAATTAGCCGTGTGAGGCTTGCTGGAGAGAGCGCACATAGGTGCAGAAGCCTTACACTTATTCGTGGCATGACTTCCGGCACACCAGCGACACACTGTCGTGACCTTGCATGCACCTGCTACATGTCCTAACCTCTGGCAGTTACTACATTGTAGTATGCCTTTAGGGTGACGGAAAGGCTCTATTTTTACACACACACGCATGCAGTACTGTACATGTCATGTTGCGCTGCCTTCGTGGTCGACATCCACTTATTACGTTGACAGTACTTGTCTGCTTCTGCTCGGTACAGGCGTGACTTTCTGCACTGCCGCACCTTAGCTAGAGATCGGCTGCGATGATATCGCAGTCAGTGCCTCTGGGGACATTTTTTATTATGAACATGCCTGGGGGTCTGACTTTGTGCGCAGTGCGACATGTTCCACCCCTACTTGCGTCACTATCCTGAGAGCAGCTATGTGTTCTGAAATAGTCGCCATTTGGTAGTAAGTGCTCAGGTTATTATTGTGCACTTTGAAGCTAGTATTCTCAGCTGTAAGGGCCTTGTACAGCTCATGGTAGGGGCGTTTATCATCGTGAAACACGATTAGAGGCTTTGGTTTCGGTCCAGTCGTATTGGCCCTGGCCGATTCACTGTTAGAGGCAGTGCTTGTGCTTGCCTGCTGCCTATCACCCAGGTTACTACCGTGCATGTCATTAGCATATTTCTCACCTCTGTTCCCTGCATTCTCATGGCTTGGAGGCGTATTTTGCGCGTCACAGGCAGGTGAGATGAGGGGAGATGGTGAATCGAACTCGCGAATTCCTGTATTGTTTCTGGTGCTACGGCAGTGTCCATAGCATCAAAACTGGTTTAAATGTGCATACTTTCGCCTCCATGTAAGTGCGTAACCTTTTTTTGGGCGTTTACAAGTCCCGATTCCTCGTCACCACACACGTGACTACGTCGTTCAATGGTCGAAGTGGGGAAGGGGGAAATCGCCTTGTCCGGCCGCTGCAGTCTTGCCAGCGGTGCAAGGAGGGTTTCATGCATTTCTGACTTCCTTGCAGGACAATAGAGGCTGTCTGGGTTGTCTGGCCTTCGCGGCGTTGTTGTAGCACCGCGAAACAATTCAATCTGCTTTTAGCAGAATAGTGCCTATGGTGCTCTGCTCGCGGCCTTGCCCTATGTAGTGTCGCTGTGGTGCCGACTAGATAGAAATAGCCGATCCGGGGCCAGCGGCTGACAGTGGAGGGTGAGGGTGACCTTGACCTTTGACCCCTGTTACCCGACACGGTGCTGCAACCTTGTTTCCGTCCACCATCTTTGATGAGGTAATTTTCGAAAATTCCAAAATATTCCGAAAAATTTCTTAAAATCCGAAGAAATTAAAAAATTCCGCTGTCTTGTTTTTGATTTCGTATTCCGTCTCAACCCCGCATGTATTTAATAAATAAATTTAATAAAAATAAAATCAATTTAAACAAAAACATTTTATATAAAAATATATAGTTAAAAAAATTAATCGCGTATTCTAGGGCACCCTCGGCAATCTTCGTCCATATTTGGTAACCTTCGGCTCGACCTTGTAAATATTGCTAATGCCATCATCTTGTGGTTGTTCCCGAGTTGTCTGTAGGGACGCTGCTGTCGTCGCCATATTCGAGCTATCGGTTATTTGATTATAGTGTTTGTTGTACTATATGTAAGGTTCACATGCTATGTAGTATATTAATTTATTTATTTATACACGAACAAAATTCAGCTCCAATGCCGGTTTACAATTTGTAGTGTCTAACATATTCTTATACAGTAGTCTTCACTACCAAGTAAAAAAAAGGAAAAAAATTACAATAGATAACATAATACAATAAGTAAAACAGTACTATATATAAAACAATACAATAAATCAAATATTACAACAGGCTATTCGGTACATAACACAATAGAATAAACAAATAATATACAATCAAATACAGTACAATTCAGTGAAGAAAACCTTGTTAAATTTTGAAGGAATCATACTATAAGTAGTACGTGCAGTATATGTAGTATTCAATGAAAATAGTGTAAGGAATGTACTGTAAGCAAAACATCATTGATTTTTACTGATCGTTTGTTCTAATAGTAACTGACGTCGGTAAGGCGTCAGCCTTTTATGCCTCGCCATGTCAAGGTAGGTGAGCGGCCATATCATTAACAGACAGGCGCTACAGCGCTACATTAGTGCAGCGAAGTGTAATCCCGTCAACACCGAGCAAACACTCACTCACTCTCGCTCTCGGCCAGCGGCAGAGCAGTCGACTAAACATCTCATAATTAACCCAAACCATAAAGACGTCATAGTGCCTAGGCGTAGTGGTAAACAATATATAGTGCTTCACACGAGTGTTTGATGTTTCAGTGTAATAATATTGTCGAAGGGTATGTGTATGTTTATTTTCAGCGGACATTGAACAGTAGACGCCGTAAATTTAATGTAAAAATTATGTGTCAATCATATTGTGATCATTTCATCCTTCACTTAGGGAAATTTCGGTTCCCCTCCCCCGCCTTCCGGCCAGCCTACCTGCCAAGCGGAAGGCGATGGAAAAGACAGTCTTCTTCCAGCGGGCCATAAGAACGGATGTGCGCATCGTGAGTGTCGCGGTCTCGCGGTCTCGGGGGACCTCAACTTGTTGCTCCAATCACCTAGGTAAATCAATAGTCTTAATGTAATCACCGGAACTTTCTTTCTCGTATTTCTGTGCCCCCGAGATATACGTCGTTCGCGTGTGGGAGACTCAGCCACCACACTTTAACTTTCTTTCTCTTATTATTTCGCACCGAGCCACGTGCATTTTGTTCAGTGTAGGCTAGCAGGCGGCCTTAGGCCTGTGCCCGCTTTAAGTTGCTAACATCATTTTTCTTTCATCTTTTGAGTGCTAATAAACGCAGTGTTATTTCTCCAGAAGTCTGACTTGTGAATGTAGCGTACCCCGCTTCCCGGGGGAACATGAGGGTGACGCCTTAATCCGTCGACTTCCACCTCACCAGTATATGAGAACTTCCTTATTCGCGCTATTTTCAATAATCAGTCATGTGTATTACCTAGTGAGTACCCACAGGAGTGTTAAATTATGACTGTTCCGAAGCCACGCGGACGCTAGTCTCTGCAACACGTGTCATCATAAAACGTTAATAACTAATTCATTATTTGTATCTGACAGGTCATCACGGGATGGGGCTCGCCTCGTTCTCACACCCAAGTATTACAACATCTTTTGAGTAAGAGTCTCGTGTTAGCCCGAGTCATTCGGCTAGCTGGCGCCCATTCTTAAAACTTTCCGTACTATTAGTTACAAAGAAAACGTAAACAGACATTCCCGTGATCCTAGCCACGTCATAACATATATTTGTATTTATTCCCTGTAATTCTTAACTGAAATGATTTGTTTTATCTCTTCTGATAACATGTTCCAGAGATGACCAGCTTTGTACGTGAACGACCGTTTGTAGACTGCGCTTCTGTGTCGGGGTATCTGGGAGTTTGATCTAGGCCTATGTCTAGTATTGTATGAATGGACTGAATTATGTTGCACAATTTTGGAGGATAAGTACTGGGGCAATAATTGACTTTAGCGGAGTTGAAAAGTGTAAGAGTCTTCTATTTTCCATGTTTAACCAGCCAGATTTTGACAATGTCTGTTATATGTGGTCTCTTCTTTTTAAATTGTAGGCGAATCTAAGGCAAGTATTTTGTAGTTTTTGTATTCTGTACTGTAGTGTGTTTTCTAAGGTGTTAAATAATCCTGCGCAGTAGTTGAATGGTGACAAAACAAGGGTGTAGCATAGCTTAAGTTTGAGGTCTTGCGGGAGAATACGTTTGAATTTGTAAAGGTTCTTGAATTTGTAATACCCACTCTGAATGTATAACGCAAAATGTTTTTTTCCAGGTTAACTGCGGGTCAAATGTTACTCCGAGGTTATAATGAAAGTCGCAACGAGGGAATTGATTACCATTTATTGTTATTTCCATGAGGTTATTATGTTCATTAAATTTTTTCAACATCTTTTTGGTAGGTACCCATGACCATGAATTTGCATTTGTCTACATTTAATTTTAGTCTATTTTTAGTACACCATTTGTGCAGTCTATCTAGGTCCTCATATATTTTTTCAACTGCGTTTTCAATTCCATGCAAATCTGTTTCCAGATATAATTGTGTATCGTCAGCAATCTGATGGCATGAAACATATTTAAGTTGTTTGGGGAGCTCCGACACGTATATAGAGAAAAGTATTGGTGCTAGTATACTTCCTTGAGGTACACCGCTGTACACGCACCTGTCTTTGCTTTTATTGACTCCAGTTGTTGATTCTAGGTGAACCTGCTGCATACAGTTACTTAGGTAGTCACGGAACCAATGTAATATTTTTTTGGGAGACGTTAATATCCGCGAGTCTTTCAAGCAATATATTATGATCGACGGTATCAAATGCTTTGGAAAATTCTAGAAAAATTAAGAATACTACTTTAGAACTATCCTTTGCTTTTAACACATAATCGGTTACATCAGTTAGGGTCCCGTACGTGCTGTGGTATTTGCGGAACCAGGATTGTTTGTTGTACAGGATGTTACAGGTTTCTGTATATTCACTCAGTTGTTTGTTTACCACTTTTTCTGCCACTTTAGACAGAGTGGGGAGAATGCTAATAGGGCGAAGATCTTTGTATTCACATAGCTCCGAGACTTTTGGTAAAGGAATTATTTTAGAGAATTTCCATACTTTGGGAAAGGCAAAGATAGCAATTGAAAAATTTTTAATGTTTAATAGTGCCAATATGCAGTAAGGTGTGCATAATTTGATCATGAAGATATTGATTTCGTCCCGACTAATTGATGTAGATTTGATACTATTTATAATCTTGTACATTTCTGAATGGCCGACAGGTGTTAGGTCGAAGCCGTCTGCACTTAAATTGCCTGTTATGTTTGGTTTGATTATAGGTGGGACCATAGATGTGCTTAGGAAAATGTCGTTGAGTTCATCTGGGTTTTGTAGCTCTAAAGGGATTGAATTAATGTGTGGTATGGCGACATTAAATGTTTTGAGATCCTTCCTCAGTAGCTTCGGGTTACTGTGTTTGTCGTTAGCATTTATAAAATAATTAAGTTTGTTATTCCGGACAATATACTTAACTGTATTTCTTAGCTTTTTGTAGTCATTAAAAATTGCTCAGATCTGTTTTTTAAGTACCTGTTTTTTGCTCTGTCTCTTTCTTTCATCGCCGACCTTAATTCCTGTGTCATCCAAGGGCTGCTAGATATTTTTCAAGTTACCACCTTTCAGTGGCGCACGTTTATTAAAAAGTTCTATGATATTGCGATTGGAAGTACTCACTTTATCATCAATAGTTTGTGACTCGAAAACGTTATTCCACGACACCATACTCAGATCTTGTGTGAAGGAGTGAATATCTATGTGATTAAAGTAGTTGTCGTACCAGGCCACAGGCCAGGTGGAGTTGCGCCTGGTCGCAGTAGGTGTTCGCAGAGTGTGTCAATGGCAGTTGTGCGCTGGTTGGTAATGGCAGATGTGTGATACTTGAGTGTGTGTGGCGGATGAGTAATGGCGGCAGGGCATGTGTGAAATTGACACCGACATGCGACACCTGCCATCCCGGCCATCTGCCAGTGCAGGACTCATGGCTTCGCCGCCCCTTCCTCTACCAGCTCATGAAGAAGGCAGTCTGGAAGCAGCGGCCGCGACGGACGGAACGAGAGAGATGTGGCGCACTTCGGGACTCTGATTCGTCCAGCGAGAATTATGTAACACGCGTGTGCAACTATCCGGCCCAGTGTTCTACTTTGTTTTGCCATTTGTAACAGGCTCGCGTAAGGCCCTAGTGTATGGGGGTGTGGACCGCCCCATAAGTGTCAATGTAAGGTGTAGTTTTCTCTAGGTCCTCCCTGCTTTCCCCGATATGCAGCTGTTTCGACTCGCCAGGTGAGAGAGAGGCACACCGGCACGAACAGACCACGACACATCGAACCTCGTGTTCCCGTCTACACACTTAACCGGGTGGTGCCCAGAGCATTCCAATGCAGCTCTGTTCCTACCTCACTCTCACCAGACACAGCGTCAAAGTGACGCAACAGTTTAGTTCGTTTTGTATTTATTTAACTGGAAATGCATAAGAGGTGTGCACTAGATTATGGTCCGTGAAACCTAATAGCTGATTTGGTCCTGATGCAATTACTTTCCTCTCGTCTTTCACTATTATTAAGTCATTTAAGGTTTCTCAGGTGAGTGGTAATTTAGTGGGTGAGTTTATTATTTGACTGAAGCCGTATATTATTAGGATACCATCCAAATATTTAACATCTGCACTGTGAGGATTGAGCATGTTGATATTGAAGTCTCCCATTAGGATAATATCATCATGCATAGGATACATTCGGTGGCTTATATAGAACTCCGACTACTACTGTGCGTTTTTTACCTTTTATTTCGACCCAGAGTTGTTCTACTAGGGAGATATCTGTCTCTATTAATCTAAAATTAAGGTATTTTATGAATGTATATACATACACCACCTCCCGACTTTCCGCTGGCCCTGTCACATCTCACTATTGTGTATTCTGGTACGGATAATAGATGGTTAGGAATTGTCGTGGAAAGCCAGCTTTCCGAGACCACAAAAATTTTGTACTTGTTTTGTATAATTATGTCGCGAACTTCATCAATGCAGCGCATGAGCGATCTTATTTTCATGTGAGCCACATGCAAGCTGGTATGTTGTGTGTCTGGCTGCGAGTCCGCTCTGCCAGGGTTGGTACCACTGTTGTTCATAGTGCGACTTTTCAGGATGTTTGTGAACGACGTGGTCACTGCAGACCTTAAGGGGAGTGGCGGCGCATTCTTACAGCTGCAATACAGCTTGAAATACAGTCCATCATCAGTACAAAAGATTTTAATTGCATGTATCAGTCTATCACGAATCTTGTCCAGAAAAAATCTGTTAGGTGCAAAGAAAGGCAAAAAGATAATTTTTCCAATCTTACCAGTACCGAGAACACAAAAACCCACTCCGCGCCAAAAAGTATTAACACAGTCATTAATGCATCCTCAAGAAACTTGTCCAACTGCGAGGAAAGTGTTTTGCAAAAAGGCCTCAATTTCTGCATTGCCCCACGACATATTCCTGTCTTTGACATAGTTTCATCCGTCGAGAGCGCAATATACAAACTCCCTGCAGCTAAACAAGACGAATTTCGCTGGACTGTGCGCACAGCGATTACCTCAGCTGGCTCACCAAAACCAAATATCTCTTCCGATGAACTCAAAGCCATCAAAACTCTGAAATCCGACCCTGACATTGTAATCCTTCCGGCAGACAAGGGTCGTGCTACTGTGGTACTAGA
>PNEQ01085607.1:0-14338 GCA_003012365.1 Medauroidea extradentata | reverse complement strand
TGACAAAAAAATCACAGACCTGATCACCACTGAACAATACACACATCTTGAAAAAGACCCCACTGCCAGCATCGAGCGAAAAGTGTATCAAACTTTGAAAAAACATCAAAGCCACTTTCCAGATAAAACAAGATCGGAACAGACGCCACACAGCAGTAGATCACCCCACATATATGGTCTTCCAAAAATCCATAAGCCCGACATGCCTCTGCGCCCGATCATCAGCTGCTGCAATGCTCCATGTCAAAAACTATCAAAATATCTCCTGAAAATTGTTAAACCCCTCGCAGGCCAGACACCAACTTTTGTCAAAGACTCTAGTCATTTCATATCCATAGCCAAAACTTTGAAAATAGAAAACACTGATGCCCTAGTGAGTTTTGTTGTTCAAAGCCTTTTCACAAATGTACCTGTTGCTGAAACTCTCAATATTGTCAAGGCCAAGTTGGAACTTGGAAGCTGACCCAACTCTAAAGGACAGAACAACAATACCAATTCCATCCATCATGGAAATGATTACCCTTTGTGTCACCACGACATATTTCCAGTTTAATGACTGTTTCTACAAACAGACGGCATGGCAATGGGCTCTTCACTTTCACCATATAATGGCAATCATATTCATGGAGAATTTTGAGCAGGAAGTACTTAACAAAAGCAATACCCCTCCTAAAATCTGGCTTCGTTACGTAGACGATACTTTCACTATCTGGCAATATGGACCTGAAACCCTGGAGGAATTTGTGAACTTCCTAAACTCATTGAGGCCATCAATCCAGTTTACATATGAAACAGAAACCAATGGCAGCATTCCTTTTTTAGACGTACTGGTTAGCATGGAGAACAGCAGTCTGGAAACTAAAGTATACAGGAAACCTACACATACAGGCCAATACCTACATTTTGCTTCCAACCACCCTAAAAGCACAAAATCTGGCATAATTCGCACACTAGCTAACCGAACTGAGATTATTCGTTCCAACAAAAAATCTGTACTGATAGAACACAACCAAATAAAAAAAGAACTCACAGCCAATGGTTACCCGGCAAACACCATCAAACGGCATATGAAACCTGACGCCAACCACCCTAGCCCGTTTGTCCCTACAGCCCCACCATCACCGTCAACAGTGCCCCCGCGCACCCTACGTCAGCTGTGCACCCGACGATGTGTGCATGGATCATCAGCCAGGTAGGAACGGGAACACAACATCCGCATATCGGATCACGCCCACCCACGTGGCAAAATTTACCAAGAGGTAACTCATTAACGACACGACAAATGAACAAACTAATTAACAAAAAAATTACAAGACATTCGTAGTATCACCGGCCATTGGTCGTTTAGTCGAACTCTCTTTCCTCACGGAGAAATTAGCCATGTAAGTGACACATAGGTTTTAGTCTGTAACTTGTCAGTGTAGCACACCAGCGTAATGATAAACATTCCAAACATTTCAGTTTTAATGACCCAACAGGGAAGTGAAGTGGGGACGGCCAACGGGAAGGGACTTAAGAGATCTCCCGTAGTAATGTGGTTATTTTCAGAATACTCGCGCCGAAAGATGTATAAGACAGTACTTTAATTTTTGTTGTCAGATTTTTATGTTTCGAAAAGAGTTTGTGAAAAGGTTTTCTAGTGTGTGTTCTGTCGGCTCGTCAAAAACAATTAAGTACCGACAAACGCAAGTGCTGTGTATTTGTTCCATTAATATCTTTACTACCAACTTTATTATTCACGAGTGTCTAAAATGGTCATCTATTCCCTGTGTTTCATCATAGTACATTTTTATTAATTATTTCCATCAGTGTTGTGTGTGTACTTTCATTTAAACAATCTCAAGCTATTTTTAACTTTTTATTTGGCGAGTGGCGCGCATGTGGGAGATCGCCACATGCTCGCCATCTTGCAATTCAGTCTCGGTGTTGAGCTCGGTCGGGGCGCACGCGTGTCGCGTGCTCTGAGGTCTTCAGGATTGTCTTACTGCTTTTTAGATACAATAGACTCATTTAATACCGGAACCGTTTGCTATTCCCTTCAGAGCCGTGCAGCCCTAGATCCCAACGTAAATTTAACACATAATGTAATATTTTCCACTTTAGTAAGTTGTGTGTAGCGAATAAGGTAAAGTTAACCTAGTCAAGTGTATCCTGTGTGTGTCCGCCAGGGAATCTCAATGTGTACGGGGCAATCTGCGTCGCACCTGTGCAACTTAAATCGTGTTACATAAGTAAATAAGAAATTGAACCTGGGTCTCGACCACATTCTTGTGAAAGTGTTTACCTCACTAGGCCTTTAAGAGGGATCTGTGTTGAGCGTCTAACCTGGCTCTGACAAGGTTAGGATTCCATGCACACACACACACCAAGTGAATACCCTGTGTCTTGACATGTACGCCTACGTTACTGTGTCCCTACGGCTGACGGCCGAACGACCTCCTTTCATGCTCTCTGCCCGGTAAATCCCGGGGAAGCTGGCGCCCATGGCAACACCACTCACCAATAGCACACGGCAACGCGTCAAACCTAACAGAACAGTTAAGCCCACAGAAACCGAAAAACCAGCATGAACCCTAGTTATTGCATATTTTAGAGGCCTTTCGGAAAAAATAAGACGCCTGGGAAATAAATACGGACTTCGAACAGCATTCCGATCCAAATCCACTATCAAAAGTATGGTCACCAGGGTAAAACCAGCCACTGAAAAACTGCAAACTCACAACTGTGCATATCAGATACCCTGCGAATGTGGTCATATGTATATTGGAGAAACTGGCAGAGCTCTTTCAACACGCATCAAAGAACATAAAAACAATCGCAAAAAAGGCGAAACCCAAAAATCTAGATTGGCCGAACATGCATGGGAAAATAGCCACAAAATTCTTTGGGAAGACTCGAAACCACTTACACAGGAAACTGACAAAATTAAAAGAAATATCAAAGAATCAGCATTTATTATTAGCAATAGCAATATTTTCAGTCAACAGAGTATTTAATTAAAAAATATGTGGATCCCTTTGATTAAGAGAGAAACAACTTTACAGCACAAAACAAAAACACACACTGAACCCATCACATCCAATCAGAGTCAATCTATGCTGCGCGACCAATCAGGAGACAGCTCGTCTCCCATTGGCTGAGCAGGATAAGTGGGCTTACTCTATATAAATCCATGGTTTTTCCAAAAAAAAAAAAAAATCTAGTCTCCTCATCATTCGCACTCGTGTTCCTGAACCCTGTGTGTCTACCTGATGACAGGAACAGAATCCAGTTCCCGAAACGTCGTAACACTGTCTGTCTGGTAAACTACTGTGTTTTGTTTCGTCTCTTCATTGTGTCGTTTGTCTTGTCTGTATATGTCTGATATCTGTTGCATTTTGTCTCGTCTACTTGTTGTGTTCGTTTGTTATTTTTCTGTTCGTGGCTGATATCTCCTGTGTTTGTTGTTTCGTCTCATCATTGTGTCGCATGTTATTTGGTTTTTATTTTATTTGTGATTAATTAAATTTATTATCTGTGTGTTCCTTGTTTGTATTTGACCCGATTACATCTAGGAATTTCATGTTGTGTTTGTATCTTGCTGACTAAGCATACTCTGCTTATTTTGTGGTTTCTTTTATTTGTTTACTTTTTCTTTGACAGTCGTTCAATTTTGCATTGGAGTACGTCCAAGAAACTGAATCTTGTCATGAACTCCCATTGCACAGTTCTTTCAAAGATCATATTAAGTAATTCATTTCTCCAGAATATATTATTTAAAAGGCACGCTTATGGATGATACATAAAATGTGGCAGTGCCATCCACTTCTGTACAGTTGTCTGGTGGTACACTTGTAACAGTGTTCACCTGTTGTTGTTTGGTCATTTAAGAGACCCTAGCTATTTTAACTAATTGGTTAAATGTGAGTGTTTCTTCGGCTAATAGTTTCTCTCGTACCTTGTCACACACAATCCCTACCACTAGCTTATCGCGTAGCAAACTATCGTACAGGTCGCCAAACTCACATTTTTTTTCCTTGATTTATAACCGAGGTTAGGAACTCGTCAAATGGTTGGTGTTCTGCTGGTTTTATTGTGTTAAAGACGTATCTTTCGTATGTGATGTTTGTTTTTGGTGCAAAGTGTGCCTCAAATTTATTTTTAATCACACTAATGTCCTTGGTTTCTTCCTCGGTAAGTGAGAATGTGTTAAAGATGTTATCTGTGTTGGGTCCGATGGGGGTCATAAATGTTGATACTTGTATTTCTGCAGGCCGAGCATGGTTCGTGTTTTCTCCCTGTCGTCAGAACGATGCGTCAGTGGAAAGACGTTTCGTCAAAAAGCGAGCGTGGTTCTGTTTGTTGCCCGTCAAAGCATTTCAGATGAACGACGCGACCGTCAATACACTGACGCGGTATTTTGGTGTGTCAAGAGGCCGACAACGTGCGTATTTAACATTAATATCGATAGAAACAATGCCATATTCCAGTTTCAAGTGACAAAATAAATTTATAACTCATATAAAGCCTGCACACGGTATAACAAATACGTGCATAGGCAAACTTAAAGCCCAATTACTGTATACATACCATAACCTATAACTTGACCATACAGCCATATCCTACATCTTGCCCATACTGATCGCTAATACCAAAATAAGTAATACAGTTTGTATTGAATAGTTTTGAAGATAAAAACAAATGGTCTTAACTGATGTGTGTGTATATATATATATATATATATATATATATATATATATATATATATATATATATATAGACGTGAGCAGGGGTCGTGATTAAGTGTTGTTTGCCCGGTGTGCCAGCCCGTTAAGAGAGAATGGGTACTCATGAGAGCAGAGACTGTAAGTTTCAGGGCCACGTGGCCGACGGCCGTGGCGTTGCAGAACACTCCCCACTCTACGTCGCTAGATTACTTACGCAGGGGAATCTTATGGCGTTCCCCACGCCCGTAGCACTAAGGTAGAAAGTACACACATAACACACTGTAGGTAGAACACTGGTAAGCGGGTTGAAGGGTCCCGCGCCCTTATGGCCGTGAAGCGGCAAGTAATAAATACGCACCTGTAATCTGGAAATCGTATTTATTGGTAAAGCACCATACTCCAAGCATACAACACTGGTGGCGCAAGTAGTGGACCCGGTCCTAAGCCCGACTGGTGGGCGATGCTATTGTACGAAAATTCACCACACGAGTGAAAAATATTCATTAAGTAATGCCCCTGGGCGACGAGTTGCAGGGGTGACGGTACACCTCCGGGCCAGCAAAGATTAAGAGAAAATGTTCCAGACAAAAAAGAATAACTATTGATACGCTACTGATTATACAAAGATGTGAAGGGCCCGGAGTGACTAGCACGTCGACCGTCCCGGTCTGCCGCGTAATGCCAACTGGCGAGTCCTTCCCGCGTGCATGACGTCGTGCCGCCAAAGTGCGGGAAGCACTCGCCGAAAACACAAAATTACAAAATTAAACAGGGGCAAAGGCCCAAAACACTTATAATAGCACAACTTGAGGGTTAGAGTCCCAAATTTGTATAACAGGATAGTTTGTTGAAAGTTTACGTGATTTTTAGTTACATGAAATTTTTAACCAGACAGCACTTAAAAACATAGACACTGAATTTGGACGTTATTTGAATAGAAATAATTATAACACAACACTGGCAATTACAGAACAAATAAAATGTGAAACTGTTTGGGGGAGAACACATGTAATTATTTGGGCGGCAATTTGGCTGCGTGGGCGAGTCCAAGTTGTCGCGAGGCACAGGGTTGTTTCACTGGTAAAAGGGTTAAAAACGAAAAAGTTGCAAGGGGGCACAGTACACATAAAACAAACTTACCCCTGGCCTCCTTATATTATTTCCTGTTAAATGGCATAGCTCCCCTTGACGGGAAAAGCATGGGAGGGCTTTTACACGGTATTCAACGTTGACGTTAAAATACGTCGCTTCTCGTCAAGGGGGCCGGTATTTCTGCTGAGCTGACGCACACGCTGGTGGCACCCGGCCTCGCGGGGGCGGCGTCTGGACGCCGCTACCTCGTGTGCCCACGTAGCCGGTTGAGTTCCCATATACCGTGGCTGTACGGGCGCTCGGCCCGTTCCGTAATGTTGGCATGGTGCACACGACGGGCTGCGTGATAAATACGTGCAGGCTGTTGCACGTCAAACGGCCCCTCCTGGGGAGCCCGTCTGTGCACCATGATGCTGTCGGCTTACCTTGACAGGGACGGCTCCAGGGGCCCGTCAACCACGCTGGAGCTGGGATCACCTGCTGGGGTAGCTGTGCTGGAGTAGGGTCCACATTGTTGAGTGGAGATGAGGTGGTCTTAGCGTGACGCAGGCAGAGCACTGGTGGAGTGCCCTGCGACGCTGACTGTCGAAGGCGACGGAGAGACGTCGATGTCTCCGCCGTCATTGGTGGGTGCCCGTTCCATGTTGACGACACCTGGAGGGACCTTGATGGCGACCGCGAGGCGTGGCTCGGGTCGGAGTGGCAGGGAGGGATGGTGTGGCAACACCGGACCCAGTATCCCCCCCTCGTGTAGGCCATGAAGTACAGATGCCATCCATGCCGTACGGTTAGGTCTGCACCAGGCCAAGAAGGTGGCTGGCCGCTGACCGAAGGTGACCATCCAACGGGAGCAGGGCTGGCGCTTCTTGTGGGCCAGGCGTGAATGGTCTCAGCGGTGGGAGACCACTCGTCAGGAGGCACCCGGCGCGTGTACAGACACGGCGGTGAGGATCCGTTCCCGCACCGTCTTCCTGGGCGTGATGACAGAAGAGCGCTCTAGCCCAGCCTTCACCAGACCAGCTGTCTCTTCATGGTTGCCACCCACCGGGTCAGTGGTGGTGGCAAATGGCCAAGGAGAGTAGCTTCGCGCGCCTCGTAGGGGGTGTCTCTTCTGTGCGCGATGTTCAGCGGCTGGTTTTGTGTCAAGTCCGTGGCTCTTAAGTGGTTGGCGATGCTACGCACATTTCCTACTGATAGGCAGTATATGAACATGACAATTCAAGAATTGCTGAAAATTGATGGACCATGTCGCTGAGGGTGGCAAGTTGCCCGCCGATTAGCTCCCCTTGTGGGAGGGGGATTCCGCCTCACTGAGAAGCTCTCCCTCGTATGGTATGAAATATACAAGAAGTTGAAATGAGGGAATGCCATGGAGCACACAATTATAGCATAAGGATGTGACGAGCAACAGAGAGAGAGAGAAATAAAAAGAAAGCAAACAAGGTGAACTATTGGGGTTGGGGATGTGTTGGCTTTGCTCTGCTGAGTGTGTGACACATGTCGGACGATCAAGAGTACTGCTGAAATAGGATGGACCATGTGATGAGGGGAGACCACAACCCTCGTCTCTCAGTATGAGGGGAGATTCGCCAATGCCCGCCGATTAGCTCAGTTACTGGGAGGGGGGAGTGCGTCTCTCCGATTAACTCTTCCGCGCTGGTGTGTATATATACATGTGAAATGAAATGGTAGACAGTCCTAAGGATCACACAACCCAGTAGATCAGAAGCAGGAAGAAGCATCTTGTAAAAATTGGAGAAAAGAAAAATGATCATAATAACCGACAATGACATTGACACTTAAAGAGCGAAAGTTCGCAAGCACGACGGCTGCTGCGGAGGATGTCGTAGTTGGTAGCACTAATGTGCAGCACTGTTGATTTGACAAGAATAGAGCTTGGTGACGTGATCAAGTACGAAGACACAATAAGTAAACAGACGACAAGTCACATGGAAGCAGTGAAATTGCATGCATGGAGGTTGGCAGCAATGTTTACGTGTTATTCGTAACACAGTCTAGGGTGGTTTGTATCGTGCAGTTGGTAGCACTGACGTCATTGTTTACGTCAGTGAGGTGTGTTGTGGTTGGCAAGGTTGGTACACCTGCGGCGAACGTAAACACTGGTAAGGGTAAACAATGTCTGTAATTACGTAATTTCAAGTCACTATGGAGTGCACTTAGTTCAGCGAACTGTGTTGACTATTTCGTTTGCGCTGGGGCCCGGTACGGAATGTTCTGAACAGCAGTATGTGTCCCGTTGTGGTTATGAACACTTGAAAGTTACGTGATAACGTACGCCAATGTCCATGCACAAAACCCGTAGACTTAAGCACGGTAGCACTCATAGGTACACTTTAGGGTAGTTTCACACTTCGTGAAAGAAAAGATTACGTTGCGACGATGACACAAATAAACACTATGCAAAATTAAATTACGTGGCAGGAATTAGCATAGCGGACAATCACTTGCACGTACGCCCTTGTTGCATGGTAGAAAATTTTGAAAAATAGTTATAAAAATGTTACGTTAAAATTTGGTTGCCAATGTTTACAAAGGTGAGGGCGACGTGATAAAATGCACGGGAAAATGAATTTTGACTTACACTGCTTTTGATGTTGGATGTAGTTGTTGCTGGTTGCATCAGTTGATGGTTGGAGGTTGAACTGATGATGTAGCATTGCACTATTGATGTGATAATGGCCGAACACACGCAACACAGTTAACGTTGAGCACTGTCCCGATGTGCGACGTACTGTAGTGAAGTAGTACGTGGTTGACCGGCGCATAGACACGGAACATCTTCGCGGGAGCATCGGCTCTCTCCGCTCGCGTGTGCCACGGCGGCCGGTGGCTGATCGGTTGCCCGGTCACGTAGGTGCTGGCTCGCGGTGCTGTGGTGTGGCGCGGCTGGTGTGCTGCTGATGACTGTTCTGCGTTCGGGTGGCCTCGGGAATCTTCGGCGCGACCCGAGTGGAGCGAGGGTGGTCGTGTGCATGGCGCGGGAGGGGTGGTAGCCTCGTCGATCGATATTCTGGCGGGGTGGGTGGTCGTCCTTGAGCGCGCCCTGCCTCCCTCCTGGCTGGATGGCATAGGAGGTGAGGGGGTGGATGTTGGTATGTTGGCGCAAAATGGCCGCCATCGCGCAATCTTCCCTCCGCGGCGCATACAATGGCAACCACGTGGTCTCCGCGCACGAATTTTGCCGTAACGGCAACTGCGATGGTGCGTGGTTGTTGACGCCACACAAGTTGGGCGACAATTTGACGTAAGCGGGGGTCGTGATTAAGTGTTGTTTGCCCGGTGCGCCAGCCAGTTAAGAGAGAACGAGCACTCATGAGAGCGGAGACTAAGTTTCAGGGCCACGTGGCCGATGGCCGTGGTGTTGCAGAACACTCTACGTCGCCTGTAATCTGGAAATCGTATTTATTGGTAAAGCACCATACTCCAAGCATACAACACTGGTGGCGCAAATAGCGGACCCGGTCCTGAGCCCGACCGGTGGGCGATGCTGTTGTACGAAAATTCACCACACGAGTGAAAAGTATGAATTAAGTAATGCACCTGAACGACGAGTTGGACGCCGTCGCTCCACCTGGCCTTCTTTTGTTGACACCCCTGGCACAGACGGACGTAGTTGCGGACATCTACGTTCAACCCTGGCCAATGGTAATGGTCGGCAACGTTGCGTCTCGTCTGATCTACGCCTGGGTGTCCGGCGAGGGTGTTGTCGTGGGCGAAGGATAGGACTCGCTCTCTGGCTTCTGGCGGGACGTACGTCTTCCATTCTGCATTAGGATTCAACGACTTGGCCTGAATCACGCCGTCCAACACACGCACACTGTCCGCCACACCTCCGGCGCACTTGCTGATCAGCTGCTGGGCGACGGCTGACGTCGTCTGCGTTTTCAGGTCCTTGGTGTTGACATCGGGCCAGGTGTTCAGCTCCGGGACCTGCTGCATGGCGTTCAAGGACGCCCCGGCCTGTGCTGTTGCTCGTGGTTGGCGTCGCGGCGGTGGGGACAAGCATTCAAGGCCCTCGTCGTCCGTGATGGCGTTTTCAGGGTTCGGTTCTCGTGACAGGTAGTCAGGGAGTTCGTTGGCTTCGCCGGGCACGTGCTCGACGGTGAAGTCAAACGACTGTAGCAGTAGGGCCCAACGGATGAGCTTCCCCCGTCGGCCCTGCATGGTGTCCAACCATGTGAGGCACTTGTTGTCGGTCCTGAGTGCGAATGGCCGGCCCTCCAGGTGGTGGCGGTAGCGTTTCAAGGCCCAGATGACGGCGAGGCACTCCTGCTCGTTGCTGTGGTACCTCCATTCGGCCTCGCCGAACTTAGCACTGCCGTAGCTGATTACGAGGCGTTCGCCGGCGTCGTCCAGTTGGTAGAGGACCACTCCCACGCCGACAGTGCTGGCGTCGGTCTGTACGTACAAACGTCGTCCTGGGTCGACTCTGGCTAGGATGTGACACCTGGTGAACTGCGCCTTGAGTTGGTCGAAGGCGTTCTGCGCTCTCGGGTTCCACTTGTATTTCCGCTGCGTGGACAGCAAATCCGTCAGTGGGGCGGCGATCGTGGCGAAGTTGGGTATGTAGTTTCGTAGCCAGTTGGCCAGGCCGATGAACCTCTGCATCTGCTTCCGGGTGGTGGGAAACGGGCTGTTGGCGACCTTCTGCAGCTGTTCTGGGTGTGCTGAATTTCCGTCGGCGTGGACGACATGTCCCAGGAAGTCGACGGTGGTTTTGCCGTTGTGACATTTCTGAGGTGCCACCATCAGGTGGTGAACGGCGAGGCGTTCTAACACCAGCTCCAGGTGTCGTAAATGCTCCTCCCAAGTCCCCGACCACACAATTACGTCGTCGAGGTACGCCGTCACGAACTCGCCGATGTAGCCTTCGAGCACCCGGGTCATCATCTGCTGGAATGTCGCCGGAGCACACTTGAGGCCGAAAGGCATGGCTCGGAATTGGAACCGGCGTCCGTCTGGCGTCGTGAAGGCGGTCTTCTCGCGGTCCTCTGGGCGTATTGGCACCTGCCAATACCCGGACTTGAGGTCTAGGACGGAGAAGATGCGGGTGGCACACAGGCCGGCCAAGGCCTCGTCGACGCTCAACTGGGGAGGTGGGGCACTCTGCGTCACTGCGTTCAAGGGGCGAAAATCTGCGCAGAACCTCAAGGATCCGTCCTTCTTCGATACTAGGACGATCCGGGCATTGTAGCGGCTGTCCGAGGGTTCGATGACCCCTTCTCGCAACATCTCGTCTACTTGCTCTCGTATCGTGCGTTGCTCCTGAAGACCGTAACCTCGTGGTCCTGTGTAGACCGGGTCTGCATCCGGTGTTGGGATGGGGTGTTCCGCGGCGGTGGTCGCTTGGAGTAGGTCTGAGAAGGCGAAGACCTCGGCTCGCTCTGTCAGGATCCGTTGGACCGCCTGTTGGAACTCCTGTGGGACCTCGTGTTGGAATTCGGCCAAGCTTACCTGGTTCTGCGCTGGGTTGGGCAGTTGGTCGACGGCGTACACCGTACGTCTCTCACCTGCCCCGATGTGGAGGCGGCGGTGAGCCACTTCGATGACGGCCTCCTGCTCCCGCAGCCAAGGTTGACCCAGGATGACCTGGTCCCGTAGTCCCTCCACCACCAGGGCCTCGGTGTGTGAGGTCAGGTCCCTGACGGTGACGGCCAGGACGGTGGTGCCCAAGGTCCTTCCCGTGCTGGTGTGCGTCGCCAACTGGATGGTCCCGACCCGAGGTCGTATGTCCTCCGGGCCGATGAAGCTCGGACTCACGAAGGTGTGGCTCGCCACGGTGTCCACGACGGCCGCTGCAGGTCGCCGGTTGACCTCTATGGGAATGCAGAGTAGCTCGTCGACGCTGGTCGTGATGGTCCCCAGGTAGGGGCGTTGGTCCGTCAAGGTCGGGTAGGTGGTTTCAGCGACTTCGGGGAGGCCGACGTCAGGCAGGTCTGCCCCTATTCCGAGTTTCCTGCCGGCGGTTGGCGTCGTCCCCTCACAGGACAGTCGACGTGCCAGTGAAACGTCGGGATAGGGCACGTGTGGCACTGGGGTGGCCGCGTCGACCTCTCCCACTGTTGGTGGTTGTCTGGCGGGGCCTCGATCGTCCGACGTGGTGGGGCCGATATGGTGGGCTCTGCCCCATGACGGCGCGGTGGGAGCTGGTCCTCCGCCCGGCGTGCGGGTGGTGGTGGTCCGGCATCTGGCCTGCCACTGCTGCGAGGGGGCTTGGTCAGCTGGTTGACGGCCCGTTCCGCGACAATGGCCCTACTGACATAGCCTTCGACAATTTCTCCGTTCACTGGTGCCAAGAACGGTTGGATTTCAGGACGTAACTTGGGGGTGATGTGACTCAGTGCTGCCTCTGGTGGTACACCTGGGTGGATCCTCCTGAACAGCTGTAATTGCCATGCTACGAACTTTTCCGTGCTACCCAGGTCCCGCTGCCGTTCTCCGTAGAACTGGGCCTGACAGCTGGCGATGGCCTCGGCGACGCTGAACCGGTGACGTAGGGCTACCACTAGCTCCGTCCATGTCGTGTCACAGAGGCCCCACAGGCTCCACCACTCTCCCGCTGCGCCCCGCAAGTTCTCGGCCACACGTTCTACCCACTCCTCTAGTGGTACTCGGTACCTAGACAGACGTTGTTCGCACTGAAACACAAACTGTTCAAACTCCTCACACGGGTGTCCAGTGTACTCTGGCACTTGCACATAGGGAACCGGCGCGACGGGCGCGGTTGACACGTTGGGCAAAGCTGACGAGAGTCCTGGAACCATTTGTACGTGACCAGAGTGCAGCCCCGCAGCCCATTTTGGTGTCGCGTCGTTCCGACCCGACCACGTGGTGCGCACGGGCGTCGCGTTCGGCGCGAAACCGTTTCCCGGCGGCGGTGTGTGGTCGCGGTGACTCTGGTTGACACACCTACCACATGCAAACACTCCTTCCGCGAACGTCGACAGTTCTTGGGCTTTCACACACCGGCAGTGGCGTCTGATGTTACATGACACGCACGTGGCCGTTTCTTTCCCCAGTGCGTCGCACTTGATTTGACCTTGGGTAAACAAGTCCAGTAGGGTCTCTGTTTTCACACGTGAGGCAACACGTTTTGTAGGCGTGCATTGACAACACTGTGCGGGATCCACGTCGCCCATCAAGTCCGTGGCTCGTGGTCGCAGGCACCGGTCACACCACATCGTCGGTTCTAACGTACCTCGTGTTAGCATGCACGTTCGCGGCCCGCAGGTGGTGGCTGACGTCACAGCGTGTTGTTGTTGGCTGGCTGGCTGGCGCGTGGCCGGTCGATGCTGGCTGGAGGGGGGCGCGCTGACGTCACAGGTGCGGCCGGCAAGATAATGGCTGCTCCGAAGTCCCAACCACGTGGCGTAGCGTTGTCTCTCAGCGTGCTGTAGCCCTCGTTGCAGCAAGATTTTGGCTTAAAATCCCGCCAAAGCGTTGGGCGCCATTTGTCACCGCTCAGTTAGGTTAGAGAGGAAGTCGACTGATTATTAAATGTGTGGAAGTTGTACGCTGAAGTGGAGATGGTGCTGGATTGCGAAATGGGCGCCACCTAGCAGTTTGCCCGGCTAGGACGGTGTTTAGACGGTTCAGGGCGTGGTTTGTTCGGCTGGCGGTCCTCTCCTTCCTGCAGTGGTGGATGTTGCTGTGGTTGATGGCTACAACGTGGAAGCACTCAGAGAAAACTAGCTAACTCACCACGTGGGTTCTTCGGGTCACCCACACAACCCCTTTCCCTAGGACTAGAATGATAGTCAGCTCTAACACGTTACTAAATAATTAACACAAACTTACTTGGTTAGCGGTGTTTTATTAGCAAACACACAGGTAGCACGTTACAGTGGTCGCCACGTGGTCACACACACAATGAAAAGACACATGCTCTCTTTCGGTTAAACGGCTTTTACGTCGGCACGCAGGCCGGATCAATTTAAATTAGCACACACTAAAGTTGAGTCTCTGCAGTAGAGTCCTGTTACACTATGTCGGAGGCGGCCGACTGCCGTAAATGCATATTCCTCGGCCCGGACGCGCAGGCGGAGAAATTAAGTTTAAGAGCATAGGCGTTAAGCGCACGAGTTAAAACACGAGGTAAACGGAGAGGGCGAAAAAGATGATTAGAATATATAAATTACTATTGCACCTACTATCGGTGAAAACAAAGTTGAGAGCCCTCTCCAGGACACACGTCCTACCTCGTGGCCGACTTACGATGAACTGGGCTGCCAAGATGGCGTCGAGCGTGCTCCTAGCCGGCAAGTACGTTAAAGTACCGTTATAATAGTGATAATGAAATTTAGGTGAATACAAGTACAAGTTAACCCTTTGGGGAGTATGATCATATATTTATGTACTATTTTTTTCTGCCACAAGGAGTATGCACATAAATATATGTTTCTTATTTTGAACATATTAGTACGTATATCCATTAACTATATAGTTTGTCTTTTTAATTATAACTGTTGTTTATCTTTCCTTTGTAAGTACGGTAATTTTATTTACATGCCACTTTGGAT
>PNEQ01085606.1:0-25070 GCA_003012365.1 Medauroidea extradentata | reverse complement strand
CATATAACTCATCATTAATTCTAGTTGCCTTACCGCTTGTGTGGTTGGCAGTGAAATTACGCGACAAAGTTACATGTATTTTCGTACTTAAATTCAACCATACCGATACAATAGTAACCGAAATCGACAAAACTGTAATTTAAAAATTAGTAATTTTTTTTATCAAATTGCATAGATACCTATTGAATGCACAATAATTTATCCTACACGCATAGACATCAAGTGGCGTGGTTCAGAGAGGCTGAACATTTCCTGTCGTTAGCCGTTACGCGCGGAAATATGCGAATTGGCTGAAAATACAACTTCAGCAGGGCTTTTTCAGTGCTCACTTTATTCCGAACCGCCTATACCAGAAGATTACTGGCTTTAGCTTGTACTTGGAACTGTTTCCCTATTTTACTTAACTAATAAGAATCCCGATATTGTAATATTTGATGCCTGTTTTTAATCGACAAACAGCAACGTTGTGGCAGATGTACATCACCCAATCATACATGTTGCAAGAAATTACAGTGTTTTCAAGAGTATGATGCATCAAAACATTTTCGCGATGTAACATCATCTCTAAATATCATTTAAAAAAAAAATACTTGCATGGGGCACTTGTTAAGTGAGTGGTCGGTTGTTAGGGGTAGTAAAATCTTTTGAGCCAGCGCTGAAGTTTGGTCACAGTAACTGTCAAAAATCTACTGATAATAGTCGCCACCGACATCTTGTCAACTCAACTGGCTTGGGCGATCGCCGCTCAGCTACGCGACTACCGTGGCTAGCCACACCACGTGGGAGGCGTAAGAAAATAGGCCACTTTCAAAAGATCGTTCTTTTATTATTCGTATTTTTTTCTTAGAGTGACGCGGCGAGGCAGTTGCCGGCCATGAAGGTGTATAACGGCCGGTAGGCAGTCCGAGTTTGAATCGCACAGTGGGCGGGGTTGCCACCTGGAGATTGGGGGGGGGGGTGTTAGAGGTCACGTGGGCGGACCGGAGCGTCGGCTGGTTCAATGCCACGAGTGACGGTTAGTCTCTGCGACTGCGACCCAGCTCTGTTTCGCAACCGCCATTCAAGGAACTGTTGTCGCATGTCGCCAGCGCTGAGACACGCTCTACCAACATCGTAGAAAAAAATACTAGTGCATTTATTTATCTCGCCACTGTATTAATACATTTTAAGAGTGTGTGGTAGATAAAAACGCTGACAACTCCAACTGAAATGCACATTTTATGACATCCAATATGTAAAAACTACAAAACAAAAATCCTAGATTATTATATTTGCCAACGTTTACACAGAATTATGCTTTGGTTTAAAGCGTGTCCTCTTGCGCAATTAAATGTAAGAGATTACGTCGTCAGAGACTGTTCTTCATAAATACATTACACGAGAAAATGTTTGCTCAGAAAGTTGTCAAAAACTAATGTCGGGATTTTTTTCTTTCTGGAAACCTATAATTTCAAACTGACGTCTTTAGCGTTACCGTTGAATGATGCCTACCTCAGAGCTCCGGCGGCAGCAAGGATAGGGCGTTACAGGTTAAAGTATATTTCTAAATATTTCAGTCACTTTCAAACCTACACATATGCCACCACTGACTTTTTTGTTCTTTACTATACGGCCCACACTGCTACGGAATCTTTTAGCAAGTTATACCAATACCCTGAAAACTATGAGCAATTAAGTGTTTTCATGCCGATTAAACACCCGAAACCTAGTATTCATAAAATTATTTTCACATTTTCGTTTACGTCGCAGTATTCTCCTCTTATCAATGCAGAAATTGGTTTTCATACGAAAGCGATATCTCAAAGGGTGACAGAGCTACACGGAATTTAGTTTAACATGTAAAACCCTATCCTTGCTCCCGCCGCGCTCCGAGGTAGGCAGAAGCCTTAAAGGCGTTTAAGTGGGGAAAAATTGTAATTTTATAATTGTATAGAATAATGTTAGATTTGTAGACATTACGTAGGAGTACATTTTTTTTCTTACGAAAAAAATATCTCAGCCAGTTTCCCATAGGCCCTGATGCCATTTCGAAGTCAGAACTTGAATGTTATTCGTTATTGTAAGCCGCAAAAACCAATTAACCCAATGCAATAATAAAATTCGTCTTGAAAAATGGGATAGCTATTGTTTAAGGTATATAAAAGTTCATTACAAAATACTTTAGCATTTAAAATTAGAATTGCTGAAATTTTGAATTTTTCGCTACCTTTAACGCCAGTCTGGGAATTATAAACTCCGTCCTTGTTTTCGTTACTATTTGTTTACTTAAATTTTTCAACACGACGTCTCTAACCCACTGTGATCTAGTTGAAAATGTGACAGAAATGTACAGAGTTTGAAATACTTCGTGTGCTGAAATTAAAGCGCGATATTTCCTGTCCCTTCTTATAATCCTATGGTCAATACGTAGTTTCAAAATGTTCATAAAAATATTACAAACTGCATGAGAACACTTGAAAAATATCTCTGGATAGTATTTTATTTAAGTACGTTTACGAACATTTTGAAAGTGGTGGGCCTATTAACAAAATTATTACTATTAGGTAAACAAGGATTGATAAGGATGTTGTCTTGTTAAAATGAGTATATTAAATTTTCAGTTTATTTATCCGTCTATTAATCAGGCTCATTTTACAAAAAAAAAAAATTGTTAGTGAAACACTCCCGGGACCACCGATTTCGAGAAACCAGAGCGTATAATTTGGAATTCAATTATGTAGCGCCTGCGAGGGTATGCAACACTCTAGCACCACGTAGGGTGAAGTCAGGATTTTGATTGCATTGACACGGAGTATGGACCAGAATTGGAACGCAATTGCGGCGGGTAGATGTAAGTACCCGGAAACCGATGGACCAACGCAACGTGTGCCACTTTTCCTACATGGTTACCCCAGAATGGCTACACAGACCGCATACAGTGTTTACTATCAAATATGCGCGTGGATTATAATACAAGAGAAGTCGTGGATACATTCGAGTGTGGATGAGCACTACGCTACATTAGTGAGTACAGCTCAATTACCCGTAAACATCCTTCTACTCATACCTTGTACGTTTCGATTATGTAAAAATACGTCTGACCACACGGTTTAGCGGTAAAAGTCGTGTGATGTATGCCATAGCGTGTACCAACTGCTTTGAATACGATGAGCATACTTCCATAACCTGTCATGTCCACCAAAATCTGAAAATGAGTTGAACATATTTTTTGAATAAGTTGGTGAATCATCTGCATTTCAATACACAGTTAGATTTAATCAAACAAAAATGTGTGTCCCATTGAAAAATCAGGTGAAGATGAAAGTTTTTACTCGAAACCACACATGTCAATCCCATTGAAATTGTGCATTCATAACACGAACATGGCAACTACTATCTCTTGGGAGGCGTAGAGGTACGAAATGCTGCCTCTGACACGTTTACGAGGCTATATTTAAAGCCAGATAAGTCCATAATATTCTATCAGTTATAACAGTTAAATTTATGAACAATAATATATCTGCCATATTTTATTATTGTTAGTATCCCAGAATATCCGTTTTTTCAGCTTTCCTGTAAAATTGGATAGGGTGGACATATCTAATTTTGAAAGTTCCTTCCTCATATGGTCGCCACAAAGAACTGCAGGTCAAACACGGAGACTAAAAAACTGCAATTGACCTAGCAGATAATTTTTTTTTCTAACAGGTCCACAGTTTTGGCCGATGAACAAGTTTTTTTATAGCGTTACGAGCTGTTAATTGTTTGCTCTTTCTGTTCACGTCTCATTGCATTATCTTAGAGAAGGCTTATTTAATTAGCGTATGAGAAGAACACATATAAGATAAAGGGTAAATTCACATTGCAGCATATACAATTTATTCTAAGGTTTTAAAAAGTCAGTGCAAGAGGGATTAGCATATTGACAGTCCATCACATTTCCCTGATAGGCACTCAAAGAACATTGTCTTACTATATGTCGAACTGTGTTTTGGGGCACCACAGCTACAATTCGTGGGAGAAATTTTACCTCGTTTATAAAGGGAGTCTGCGCACTTGCCGTGTAGCTGATTCCTGCGTGGTGCCCCTGCATAGGCATTGGTTCGATTCCAATACTGAACTGAACATCAGCATTTAACAGTTAGACAATCCTTGTAATCTTCTGACACTTAAAAGGTCACAATGACAAGATTTTAGAGAAGGTAATAGGTAGGGACCTGCAAACACGCGTTATTATTTGGTAATAGACTAGACTTATTAGTCCTATACATACACAATTACAGTATGATATTACACTGGCCGTAGTCTCTATGTGATGTCAGCTGGGTGTGTGACCGCTTTACGGTAGGTTTATCACTCAGACCTGCAACTTATAATTATGGGACAGTTGCAGTTTGCCCGGCAGACTACGGAAGGTAGATATTTCAAGATTAATCAACATTAAATTCGCTTTACGTTTTTTTAAACTAAGGTAACTATTTTTATTGATCTTTTTATGCGACAATTGCCTTCTATAGTTTATAATAATTATATAAGATTTGTATAGGTCACAATTTACGTGGAAATAGCAAAACAAATAATTTGCCACCTTTACTTCAGATAACGGCCAGTTGCCTAATTTAAACGTCGTACTCTTTACACACGTTGATAAGCACATTTTTCAGCATTGAATGGTAAAAGAACCCATTTTCTTGCATTTTTTTTACTCTGAACTACATTCAATATTTTTGGCAGATATCCCAAAATATCTAAGGTTCAATAGTTTCATGACAAGTACTATTGCACTCAAGCTAAATCTACGGGAGACTGTGACGTAAGAAAGGGATCTTTGGTTTTGATGTGTTGTTGCAACTCCTACACTAATGTAAAACAAAGCATGTCTTAAATCAATTTTTCAGTTAAGCGTTAGTGTTTTTTATCAATTCATTAACTTTATGACACCACGATGGCTTAGAGGTACGACAACACATATTTTACGTCATGGAGATCCTGGTTTACTTCTCGGCGGGGTCAACTCAATTTTCGAAGGTGAGAATCGCGCCGAGGTGTCTCGGAGATCTACGTTTTCCCCGACCCTTGTATTCCGTCTGTGCTCCACCTCCATCTCACCTCACCACGACCAGCTGAGCGATGAGCGTCTCTACTGGGTAAACAGAGCATCCAGAAACGGCCGTATAAAACGAAAACAACGGGACTACTGGGCTAAATTTGAGACGAAAATGTCAGTGGCAAAATGTTGTACGATGTCATTTTACGTGCACAGCGTGGCAACTTACCACGGAGTACACAGGTATCTCACTACAAACATGATATATACGTCTTCTAGACGCAATATGCTTGAAACGATACACGAGCGTGGAACGCAAGAGCAGGCTTTCTTCGTGTTGCGCTGTACAAATGCCACTAACCTTCTCGTCTCCAGTTTAGCCCAGTATTCGCGAGCTGTGCTTATTATGCGGTTCTTTCTGGACGTCCTGTATAGCTGCCGGCCTTCTCTCGTACAAGGTGACCTTGACTGAGGCCACTGAATATGTAGAGGTCCTATACATATTCAATGCTATGAGGCGGAACACATGATATGGATTTTTAGGAGCGCCGTATAGCTGAACATGATTTTCTGTTCGATGTCTAGAGGCGCCTGAGCATACGGGCGATCCGTGCACTCGCTTCAGATACATCATAGCCTCTACGCACAAAAACGGCCTCGGGAGGGCACCGACAACTAAGAATATCGCTGTGTAAAATACCACACGGAGGAAAATTTTTTCGGAAGAATCAGCCATGTTTGTATAAGTGTAAGGCCAAACACGAGTCTAACAGTTAAAGTAACCAACAAATATTTGGTTCCCTGGAAAATTTAGTTAATTCAACAATAGGATTTAATATACTTAAATACACATTTTGTTAGAATTATCAAGCTATTATCCTATGTGTTTGTATTTTTTTAGGCAGCGAAACTTTTGTTGGATCAAATACATACTTGTTTTGCCATATATGAACATACATGTTCTGCTGTACCAAACATTAGTTTCTGTGCATCCTTCATCAGTAAACTATTTATAATTTTTCACAATATTTAAATGTTATAGTACAGGCCCAATAGTACAGCAATGAAGTGAAGTGAAGAGGTTTTGATGAGCACTTAACATCGAAGTCTTTAGCGTTGGTGAAGGACGACCTGGTGTGAATCTGGAGCAGCGCAGGAATGTACGGGCTGGGGAAAAATAGATTCACGAGAAAACCCGCACACCAGTAGCATCGTCCGACACGATCCCCACGTGCAAAAATCCTGTTACCACCCCTGCCATAAATCTAACCCGGATCGCCTTGGTGGGAGCAGGATTGAATTTATGCATCTATGCTCTAAGCCATTGAGTCTCAGAGCTCCCGTAGCCTCTCTTTTAATTTTGTCCTTACCAACTCGCGTCCTTTTACCATTTTAACACCACATTATTTAAGTTTTCCTGTCTCTGTCCTCTTGCACTTTATAATAACAATAATAGCAATGTCATAATAATTATTTAGGTAAACGCTAATGCATTTATTTGAAATTGCTTGTAGTAACAATAACGTTAATCGTAATAATGTAATAAAGTTAAACACACATTCCTCCACGCTAAAAGTGCGCCTATATGAAAGTTGCGCCAAAGCCCGGGTCTAGTAGTAGCTTAAATCTGGCCCCGATTGGTAGGTGAGTGCTCTAGCCATTGTGCCAACTGCGGCCTCTAGCAGTGAAGAGAATAGATGTGTGGGTGCCTAGTTGCATTGAAAAAAAAACTTATTGATCACCACAACATATTTTGTCATAATGAATCTTACCAATTTTTTTTTGTGGTGACCACAAAATATTTTTTCTGCAATCAATTAAGTTTTTCAATGACTACAAAAATGTTGGTAACCACTAAAAAAATTTTGGTGAGGTCCAGACTGACCAAACATTCTGTGGCCACCACAAACCCGTTTTTCTGTGCATACACTCTGAAATGGAATATTCACATTTTTCCAGTGTTTTTCGTGATTTTCCACTGATTCAAATTGTTGAAACTGCTCCATCGGGAATTATTGAAAAACTGCAGATTGCATCAGAGAAATAAACTCGAGGATTAGATATTTGTTTTCCACTATTTGATATGTAACAAAAATATTTTCCCAAAATGTAAAAAAAAAAAAATTAAGTGTATTTCACATTAAATGGCAGTCTGCTTTTTGTAAATTATGTCGTAAGTTCAAATAACTATGCACTACAATTTAAAAAAATCTAAATAGTATCAACGGAATTCGAACCGTAGACCTTCGGCACTATACGTCTACTCTCTAACCTCTCACCTAACGTGTACACTTTTGTAAGTTTAAAGTTCCCGTAAATGTTACTTCTTGATTTCGCATACCAATGATATGTGTTAATTTTTTATACCGCTCTGTTAGTAACGATAATACAGTTTAGAGAACAGTGTGAATTTGTCAAAGCAGCGTAATTTCACAGCGAGCAACAGAACAAAACTGAACATTCCCAAACTCATCTACCCTAAACAACCGAACAATACATTTAAGTGTAACTTATCAAAACACTTAATTCACTTAATTCAACAAGCAAACAAACGTTCAATAGCAAGATTGCTTTGGAAACGGTGTTACAATGTTTATTACACGTGTAATAAAGTCATGTACAATATGAAATTACATTATAGTTACTGGTTTAAACAGTAGTTTTAAAATTATAGATTATATACTAGAGTTTGCACTGATTATATATAGCAAAATATATTTACTAATTCAATTTATTGACCAATCTGTTGTTTTTTCCCTCTTTTTTCAGTCAGCATCGACTAACAACAAATTGATTGAAACTGTGAAAATTTTGCTGATTCTGATGTAGAGTGTATCAGTCACTTTTTCTTCCACGCAGGGGCCGCGGTGGATTAGTGGTTGAACTACTCGCCTCCCACCACAAAGAACCGTGTTAGATTCACTGAGGTGTCGTTTCCAATATTTCACATGTGGGCAAATGTGGCAAAATTTTCCCATTGTACGAGGGGTTATTCTCGGGGTACTCCCGTCTTACCCCCACCCGTGCATTCTGTCGCTGTTTCACCCTCACTAGCGCTCAAGGTAAATTTAAGCGCTGGTCGCAATATCGTCATACAATTTCTTCTTATCGTAGATTTCACGTAATTTTTTATTTTGCGATGTGGACTGTAAGCAAACGAAATGAATTTTTGTATTAATGAGTATGCATTAGTGTTTATTTTAATATTTTTCGTACATCCAACAAATGTAATATTTTTATGTATAGCAGTGAAGACATATTATGTACCAATTTTTAAGGGAAAAAATTACCTCAATTATTAAATTACAAATAGAAATATAATCTCACTTTTCTTCATTTAACATTTATTTTATTTGTTTCCAACTTACGATTCTTCGACTCATAAAGAATCGATCTTTAATTCGTTCAACGAGGAACAATTTTCCTGCAACATCACAACTAATGAAGCGTCGCATTATTCCGCTTTTGAAATCACAGACTGCAATGCAACACCGCGCAAATTAAGAACGCTGCCTATCTGGGCGCACTAGCATGAGTAAGGGTAGAGGTTTACGTGTTAAATAATATTCAGTGGGACTCAGTAACCCCTCACAATATCGTTTACGGGCAATAAAACAGTTTCTGCATTGAGAAAATGGAGCAATTGCTTAAGGAATTTAAAAAAAAATTTGAAAAAATAAAAAATGTTTTAAAGTGTATTTGACCTTAATTTTTAGTTAAGTAACTATGTATTGGTAATTTTTCAGAACTTTCAAAATAATATTCTGTAGGATTGTGAGTCGTACCGAGATGAACAAAAAGTCACCGGTGGTATTCATATAGGTTCGACAGATAACTTCTATAACCAAAACTCATATCTGGAGTAGGGTAGGTTATCTCAGTCACGTGACAAGTTTTTGTGTATCACCAGGATCTAGAGGGACGCCTGTAATTTCTGAACAGGGTCCTAAGATGGCGGGAACAAAAAAACTTGCATATTTTATACACGTTAAATATTTTGCTAAATGCGGTATCCGCAACATATGATATAAGAAAGTAAACGTTATTTTATCTATATTACACACAATATCAGTTTCGTGTTTATTTCTTAGAAATCATGAACACAACGCACTCACTTTCACTTCATTGTAGTTTATGGATACGTGTACTGTTTACACTTTTTCGTGCCAAATGCAGTGGCATAGCCAGGATTTGTGTTTGGAGTGATGAGTTCATATTGGGAATGTTTATAAAGTAACATCGATCTCCGTAATTAAAGTGGGAAAATTTGAGTTCCAAGGGAGTTGAATGATGCCATCATTTAAGAACTTTCTATATCTAAACACTAAGTACTGTATGCTATTGGTAGTAATATTTTCAAAAAATTAAAGATGAAAAATGTCTAAGTGAATAATTTAACTAAAGGTGATTCTGGTTCTGAATGTTCCCTAAGAAATTCTGTGCCCCAAGAAATCTCTGTTAAAAGTGCATCACCGTGGTCGCTGGCAGTAGGTCAGGCAGAAATTTATTTAGTGGGAGGGGCTTGTCTTCATACGCCGATCAGCACATATAAAAAAATTCAGCCCCTGAACTGTACATGTATAATTCTGTAAGTGATAAGATGATATCAAGTCAACGCCTTATTTATGTTTAGTTATATGTACAGTATATTCAACCAGTTAAATTCCATATTTTTAAATTTCACTGATAACTGTGATCCGCAATTGGTTAGACTTATTATAATTCTGGCACTGTACACATTTTTATTTATTGACATGCACGTAAGTGACAGCCACATAAAAAAATCATAGAATAGTTTTTATAACCATTAAAACGTAATTTCATTAATAAACTTTTATCTAGTCAAGCTGGTGTCGAGCAACCTTGTCTTCCTTACTCTCTCGTCCACAAAGTGACCCTGCCCGAAGTGGGAAACACTTGTTTTTAGAAATTAGTCACAAGGGGCAAGGGATAGTTTAAAACCCTATTTCCCCCCATCCCCATCCCGCCCCTTGGCTACACCACTGGTTTCGTCTGTTAACCGCCGCTTACACTGTTCGAGAGCAGGGTAGCGAGGAGTTGATTGAACACTTGTTCGTAGGTAAATATTACTCGGTTAGCTTTTAACCGACAGAAGCTTAAATTTGTTCTTACCCGCCTGTCGTGGTTGTCACTTTCGATAAAGGGCTGTGTAGCTGGCTCGCCCCGCGCAGAAAGTCAGCAGTGCTACAGGAAGTGAGACGCGCCGTGTAAGGAAAGCTGCTACAGTCAGCGACAACAACTATGTGACGCAACTGTCGACGGTCGTCCAGAGACTGAACCATCCATCACAGAGGAGAGGCGGGGCAGGGGACAGTGAAGGACACTGACTCCAGCCCACGGCCACTCAGCTGTCTGTCGCTGTTCTCGTCTCGCGCTAACCCATACTATATAATATTGTTTTTACAAAATAACATCGACTACAAAAAACTTCTCTGATAAAAATTCACAAAAACGTAAAAAATAATTCCGTTATTTTTAGACTATTTAGAATACAATAAATTTATTAATCCAGTAATATAAAATTATTGTTAATTTTGGAGTCGGTGCCAACCAAGCTCTTAAGAAGTTTATCGAAATTTCCTAAAAATTACCAAATGTATTTAAAGTTACGTTAAATATCGAATATAGAATCCAAATTAATTGCGTAAATGTATATAGGCTGAAGATCAAAAACTCTTCTAAAAATCTTCAAGAATATCACTATACACGCTCAAGCCATTAACTATTCGTGCATACACAAAACATTCCAATCAGATGAGTTTATAAAAATTTAACATTCACTAAAAGTTGCACCGAAAAAAAAGTAGCTTTGGCCCATTTCGGAGTAACTCACTCTCGCTAATACACTCAAATTATTTGTTTTGTGGTGTTTTGGTGAATAAATAGATAATTAGAGTTGAGTGACACACACGATATATAAGTTCGGCCATTTTAGTAATACCCTCATACTCATATGCGAACGAGCCTCAAACATAAAGCAACAACAAAGCAACTCCTGAAATCTGTTTGCAGAAATGAAAATACGTACAAATGTACTTGTAGAACGTGGACTCGGAAAATTTTATGCTACACACTTCTAGTCCTGAATTATATGCAGACTATTTTTAATTTCTTATACTTTTGCAGATTATTTTCTTACAAAATAAGAAATCCAGTTACTATGGGATTTACTCAACATTATGGTCAAACATTTCAATACCAAAAAATTTAAACACAAACGTGAATTTTTTTGTTAAAACTCTTGTGTATTTTTTTAAAGATCATAGTGATTTCGAACAGTGCTCTACAAGGCTGGTGTACTTTCGAAGATATTTTGGAAACACCTTAGTTATTTTACGAGCTAGAAGCGGCATCGCTAAACGACTTGGTATCGGCGTCGCCCTTGTGGAAGTTAGGCGATACCAGTAGAGCACCGAACTGCTCATCCACAAGCTGTCCGTACAGCACTTACTGCGAAGGACTTCAAGACGGACGTGCACTTCCAAACTCAGCCGTGACGGCCTTGCAGGGCGCGAGCGACGCGTACCTGGTGGAACTTTTGAGGACTCCAACTTGAATGCCATTCATGCAAAAATATTCACCATCGTGCCCAAGGAGGGTCACCATCGTACCCAAGGAACATCACCATTATGTCCAAGGAGGGTTACCATTATGCCCAAGCCCAAGTTTGGTCACCATGACGCTCAATATAGGTCACCATCATGCCCAAGCCCAAGGTTGGTCTCCATGATGCTCAAGGTAGGTCACTATTATGCCCAAGGAGGGTCACCATCACGTCCAAGGAGGGTCACCATCACGTCCAAGGAGGGTCACCATCATGCACAAGGTTGATCTCCATGATGCTCAAGGTAGGTCACCATCATGCCCAAGGAAGGTCACCATGATGCTCAAGGAGGGTCACCATTCTGCCCAAGCTCAAGGTTGGTCACCATGATGCTCAAGGTATGTCACCATTATGTCCAAGGAGGGTAATCATCATGCCCAAGCCCAAGTTTGGTCACCATGATGTTCAATGTAGGTCACTATTATGCCCAAGGAGGGTCACCATCATGCCCAAGGAGGATCACCATCATGCCGAAGGAGGGTCACCATCATGTCCAAGGTTGGTCACCATGATGCTCAAGGAGGGTCACCATCCTGCCCGAGCCCAAGATTGGTCACCATGATGCTCAAGGAGGGTCACCATCATGCCCAAGGAGGGTCATCATCATGCCCAAGGAGTTTTACCATAATGCCAAAGGAGGGTCACTATTATGCCCAAGGAGGGTAACCATCATGCCCAAGGAGTTTTACCATAATGCCAAAGGAGGGTCACTATTATGCCCAAGGAGGGTAACCATCATGCCCAAGGACATCCAGTTGGCTCGGCGAATCGGTGGGGAGCGAGGCTGTTACGATGCTTCTTATACTGCGCTTTACTAACTCTAGTAATCTCTGACAGTTCTGAGGTAACATATCTACTGTTTATGTGTTGTACGTTGTACTGGTATGATGCGATGTATGTCCGTTTTTTTAAATAGCTAATCTCAGATGCAAATTAAAGAGTATGTACGGGGAAAACTCGACTTTAATAGTGACTGACATTTAGTCGTATAAACATGTGCCCTCACAACTGACAAAATTATTTGGAATTCGTAAAAAGGAGTACACAAATATTTTCCTCCTCAAATATTCAAAAGTGTATTAAATGGAGCATGTGTCTCACCGTACAAGGACGATCGCTGAAAAGTACAGTGTTCATTGTTTGCCAGCGTATTTCCAATGATACTTTTTGTTGAAACTGCAGCACCGGTAAACTTTCGAAAACTACAGATTATACAAGTGAAATTAATTCAGTGCATGAATAAGTGAAATTCACAGTTTATTAGAAGTAAACAAAAATGTGTACCCAGTTACACAAAGTAAATTATTTTACTTAATGTAATTACCTATCCTTTCCATACGAGCTCTCCGAAGCACAAGAAAAATATTCACTAACGTTAAAAATTTTAAATTGCGGTAGGGGTTCGAACCGGCGTCCTTTCGCATGCTGCTCCGGCATATTCTAGATTTATTTTTTCTCATTTTAGGATACTGCACGTTCATCCACTTTATTCTGATTTATTTGACTCGTTTACAAGACAATTTGATAATTCGTCACAAGATCGGAACCCAAAATTAGGTTACTCATACCAAACAAACACGAACAACATCCATCCATGCTTTATCCGGTACTCTATATCTGAACCTCCTGCTCCGGAAGCAAGCGCACAACGATTGACAATAACGAGGTCAATACTGGTTAAATAGATTCGTCTCTGGAAAACCTGGTAACTAAATGAATCTGTTGAAATTCAGCTGATTCTAATTCAGATGGTAGAAGAAATCCACCCACACAAAACTTCCTCTGTCTATAGTGCGATGCAGGTCGAAGTGTGTTAATTTTGCATAGTGTCAGCCTATGAAATTAGTTAATCGGAACTTAAGAAGCTTTTTTTCAAATGTTCTGTTCAGTGAATTGTAGTTGGAACAATAATAATAGAATTAAAAATTTCCTTCCTTTAAATAGAATAAAAAACTACTTGGATTTACATTGTTTTGGCAATATTCAACGTGTTGCTGCCTATCGCGCGCTTAAAATGCTTTGCAGTGTGTTCGTAAATACACAATTTTTTTTAAACTGTTCCACAGGAGCCCATTTTGTCAATGTACGAAAAGAAAATAACTTCAAACAATGAAGGAAAAGTAGTTTCAAAACATCACGTCAATTAAAAATAATAATTTCAGAGGTTCTTAAAATGGCTAAAAACAGCTTTTACAACCTTTTATATCTCAAAAACCACTCATGATATTCATGTTAAACTACTGTATGAACATGCAATGAATTTTGCTTAAAACATTACACCAGTAAATGATGGCGTCACCACTGAAAGTGTCAGTCAGCCGAGAAATCTACGATACCACTGCGCCACAGACTAAATAGTAATACAGACGTGCAATGTCTCGGCGGCTCAATTGATGATAGCGAACTTAGCCGTTTATTGGCTGGCCGTGTTTGTTTGGCTCCTGCATGTTACGGCAGGTTTCTTATTGGCCTGGCTGCCAGCTAGTAGGTCAGCCGCATTACGCTAGTTGACGGTAGGCGTTTCCGCCATATTGCTGGCCAAGGAAGCCATTTTACTGGTGTGTATGACTGAGTTCGCTGTCCTACCGTCTATCTCACTTCTTTATTCCTAAATATTATGTGACTGCATGCCGTTTCAGTGTGGTGTGGTAGAAGTGATGCAGCACCAGATGAGCCGATTAACACCGTGCCTAACTCACACGAACACAAGGCCAGTAATCGAGTGTCTCAATATGAAGTAATATTTAATTTATGTTTAAAGAAAATAAATTTTGTATTTATATCAAAACTAACACACACCGCTGCTACTCATCCTGTATATGGGATGTCCCGAAAAAGTGCTTAATTAAAGCTTTTCGTTACGTTGTAGTGAATGAATAGAATAGTTAAATGATATACTTAGCGTCACACGCTAAATACCTCGATGTTAAGCGATGACCAAAATATCCCACTCGTTCAGGTACGTCTTAGCATCTGCAACCCTAGGTGTACTATACAGCGTGGGCCAAAATTCATGTGCCAAACTCCGTGACGGGATTGTTTGTGTAAAATAAGGTGGGGTTACATTGACAAACAGTATTATGTGGTGAATATTAAGGGACGTTGAAGACAAAGTTTTGAAATACATTTTAAAAAAATACTAGAGAGTATAAGAGATGGAACCACCAAAATTGACATGGAGCTCTAAGAATCGGAGCAAATAAATCTGTAAAATGTGGTCCGCGACGTTCTTCTTTATGCTTAGGGGTTACTCAACCTATTTGCGTAAGTAACTTTTAAATACTAAGCGGTGATAAATATTCTATGCATGTTATTGCTAACCGCGTAAAATGAAGGGGAATGTACCTATTGCGTTAATTTACTCCAGTAAACCGTTTTCAAGAAAATGCGAATCAAAATACGAAGGCGGGAGTGTAACCCCGCAGAGGTAGGCAATACAACGGTTTTCTGAGCCGTGCTTATTGCAGCATTGAATGGTTAAATTGAGTATAGTAGCGAGAGGAACAGCCACATCTGGGCGCACCACAATCCTCATAACATGCCCCCTATGGGCAACCAACTGCGCTACAGAGTCAACATGAGGGCTGGCATTGTCAACAATAATATGTTGGGACTTTATTTTCTACCTGACCGCCTCAATGGATTCTACAACTTGACGTTCCTGCAGGTTGTATTGCCGGAATTGCTGGAGGAAGTACCATTCGCTATTCACCGCACCGTGTGGTTTCAGCATGATGGGGCACCACCACATTTTTCTGCTGCCGTATGCTGGCGTAACACCACGTTTTCAGGTTGCTGGATACGCAGAGAAGGGCCCATCCATTGGCCGGCCCGATCTCCAGACCTGACTCCATTGGATTTATTTTTATGGGGTCATGTCAAATCCCTGATTTACAAGACACCTGTGGCTAGCCAGGAAGATCTCGTGACACGAGTGATAGCCGCATTTGATTGTGTACGTGCCATGCCAAACATTTGTGCACGAGACCAGTCCAATCTGATCTGCCGTTGCCAGCTGTGTGTTGAAGTAGGTGGACAGCAATTCGAACACTTATTGTAAATACGTGCTGATGTTAATAAATATATTGTAGTACACACAAATGCATTTCTCCTATTTGTGCTGTTTCTTATTCTGTAAACGTGATCTCTCTTAATCTAACAATTAAGGCAGTGGTCGTTGTCGGCAGTTACCGCTAGCCTGCGTATTTTCTCAAGATTTATTTCCTTCCTCTTGCATTCCGCCAGTGCTCCATTTCCACCTAATTTCAACATCATCATCTCTAAAGAAATCGCTGTTAAGAAGCTTATGTAGCGAATGTAATTTCCCACGTGTGAGGCGCGAAAACCGGTGGGTAAATAGGCCAACTTTGCTACACACGACGTACTAAATGGCATGCAGTATTTTTTCTAGTATTATTTTTTCTGTGCGACTTTGAAACGTGAATCTACACTTTTATTTGTAGATAGTATCAAATACCTCATCATTTCGACTTATGTAGGCTATTTGCATATCTTTGTTCTTGTGCATTCGAGTGGTGCTTATCTTCTGACGTTAGTACTAATAAGACTGCTGCTATATTAAACGTTATTGTGTGTTATTTTTCTAGGTGCACTGTTTGATAATATTTTTGGCAGTTTCGCGTAAAAATAAAATTAAATCACTTGGCACCCTACAGCATCGTTCATATAACACGCGCTGGTTGTCATAACGTCCCCAAATCTCTCTGCTGTGCTCAATTTAACATTTCAATGCTGCAATTAGCATGGCTCAGAAAGCCGTTGTATTGCCTACGTCTGCGGGGTTACACTGCACCACTGTATTTTGATTCGCGTTTTCCCGAAAATAGTTTATTGGAGTGAATTACACAAGACGTACTTTCCCCATTCATTTTTTGCGATAGTCAGTTATATGCATCGAATATTTTTTCACCGCTTGGTATTTAAAAGTTATTTACACAAATAGGTTGAGTAATTTCTACATAAGCAGTGAAGGGGAACGTTGCGCCAACCAAAATTTTACAGATGCATTTGCATCGATTCTTAGAGCTCTATGTCAATTTCGGGGGCTCCATATCTTATACTTTCTAGTATTTTTCAATAAATGTATTTCAAAACTTTGCTTTGAACGTTGTGTAGCTCCCTTAATATTCACCACACAATAGTGTTGGTCAGTGTAGCCCCACCTTATTTCACATAAACAATCCCGTCCCGGAGTTTGGCACATAAATTCTGGTCCACGCTGTATAATGATACTAGTCTTCGCATCCCTTACAACGTGAAGAAGAGCTTCAGGCGTTATTCATGGACACTCTAAGTGAACTAGGAGGGCGGAAGATTAGCAGACCTTGGGTTCCGCCACCACAATCTGACTGACGATGATTGTGATTGTATCAGGATGATGGAGTATACAGGCCAAGGCGTACAACCATCTCCCTTGTAATGATGCCTACGCTGAGTGGGTGAGATGTGGGTGTTGATGCAGGGCCTCAGGAAACATCCTTGAGCGAACCTAATAAACTCGTACAGTGCACGCTCTAGAAATACTCCGTAAAAACATTAAATTTTATCGATATGTATTGATTTGCAAAAATACCCTCTAGAAATGATCATCATTAAATCAGCGATTTGCACAAAAATATTGAGTCGAAAAAGTTGCTGCTTACATGAAAATATCATTCACAACAGTTCATCTATTACCATTTAGCACTCGATTTCCGTTTGGATGCCTCTCGAAAAAAAAAAAAAAATAATATCCGTAACTGAATGCAGTTTTCTATATAGTTTTCCCACCACCCCCCTCCACTCCGCGGTTTATTATTTTTATATTTAAAGTCCTACTACGCTGTGTTCTTGAAAGTTTGAGTGGGTGTCCTTCAGCAAAAATCGTCCACCCCCCACGGACCTAGAGTAGAGAGTAGAGAGAGAGAGTCGATAGCCAGTTATAAGAAATGTATTTAGCGCTTGTGAGAATGTAAAGCGAAATGGAGCAACAGCATAATGCGATGGCGGGTGGGAGTGCGAGTGCCTCGAGAAACTCCGCATGCTAACGGCAATGTCCGCCATTTTTCCAAAGAATGAAAATTAGGATCAACCCCACTGATAACTGAGACAGGATCTCTACGACCGGAGGCGAGAGGTCAGATCACTACAGCCCCCAACAGTCCTTTTCCCACGGAATTGATTGAAAGAAATGTCTCAGAGATATTGTAAAAAATAATTTTCACCACTTAATAAAGTTAATTTTAAAACCAAACGTGTCTGATAACAAACGAAGAGTAAAGAGTCGCATACTGCACCTAAATGTCGTAATTTTTTTTTCCCTAAAAAATGTATACCAACCTTTTATCAAGAATATGAAATATAAATCTTAAATAAAATTAAGAATATTTTAGGCTCTTTTTTTTAATCTGCTTAATACTAAGTTGATTTTAAAATGTTTTGCAACTTTGCGTCGAAAAATCCAGTTCTTTCAAATATTGAATGTGGAAAAATAATTTCCGAAAATCATGTCAACAGTATTACATTTTTCTTTCTCACAAACTCTCACGATGACAGAGATAAAAACAAAAATAAATAAATAAATAAAAATAAATAAATAAATAAAATAAAAATTAAATATGTATATGAGGCACCATTTACGGAACGCTCAAAAATATAACTAGGATGGACATACTGATAATATTCTATGAAGTATTAGCAGTTCCCCCTACAATACATGGTCATGGAAATAGTGCAATTACAGTAAATTACAAAGGAAAGGAAAACTGAGTCTGCAAAGGTGAGATTCGTAATGCGTCTGAACATTAGGATATGTTCCAAAAGACCACATAAACAATAAGCAACAAAAATTTTAATTTGCAAGAAAATATACATTTCTTAAAACATTAAAAGGAACGAACATATAGTCAAAATGGGTCAACATTAATTTACAAAAACTGGTACAGTAATATTTACCCTGCTGGAAGCCCAAGCTAGGTGGAAATGTGTATTTGAAGAAGAAAGTATTTTTTTTGTATATACATGATGTCCAGAAACAAAAACATACTAAACACACAACGCGAATTCTGTGCTAAATAGGAAACGGAAATTTTTGTAGCAAAAAGATAGTGCCTTCTTGCGCTCAACAAACCAGTATTAATTAATGTATGTTACGTCAAGTAAACGTAGAATCGTGTTTGGACTGCTCAGGGTTTTAACCCAGACCCATAATATGCTGGTCAGCACAGTACCAGCAAGATAAGTAAGATATATATTGAGCGGAAGAATGACTAAGTACAGTACTATGTTGCCTCATTGTGCAAATAAAATGTCATCGTACAACATTTTGTCACGAACATTTTCGTCTCCAATTAAACCCAGGATTCGCGTTGTGTGTTTATTATGAGTTTGTTTCTGGACATCCTGTATACATGAAGTAATGAAGTATAAGACGAAATGTGATTTTCACTGTTTTCCACTCTCTTTGTGTCACGATTTTCCGTTATTTTTTTAGTTTTTATTTTTACTGTATTTATACTACCGTAATTAACTTTGCAAAATTAGCGCATTCTTTCCTTATTTAATTCACTAGGAAATATATTAAAATGCATCACAAACGTCAAATATATATATATATATATATATATATATATATATATATATATATATATATATATTATATATATATATCACGCCATTAAAAAATATAAGGTATTTTTCAACAGATTCATACTCTAATTTTAAGGGAGGATATTGTTTAAATATAACAGTTCCATATGTAAATGTATCTCTTCGGCTATTGTGTAATTATTTTGGTTATTGATTATTTACTGTATATTCTATAAGTAAAATGTCATTAACATTATAAATGCGTCACGTTTTGACCATGCTTGATTACAAGGTGGCATGTTTTTATCCTCACTGGTAAATCGTATGACCACTCATTTAAGACCTCAACATTCACAGGGCTACTGCAGGCATCCGATAATGTAGTTTAGTAAAATCTGGCTGTAGAATTTTGTACCGTGAATGACTAAATTCTACTCAGCATTGACTCACAAATGAATTAAATTCTTATTCTCGTATAAGATATAGAATCACTCCTAGTTCCAAAATTCAATTTACTCCATTGATAAAAAAAGGCATTTGGCCTTACTTTTACTTAAAAACACCAGTCCAAAAGGAACCTTGTCACTCAGTCCAAAATATTTTTAGAAAAATTGTATGCTAAATATATTTTACCCCAAATTATGTTTTCTAACAATACGTTAGTCTTTTGTGATATACTGAATTTCACATTAATGGATTTGCTTCAAATTTCACACATACGGACTGTCAAAAGCGTCTAATAGTATTTATAAACGTTTGTCAATTGTCCAACCAACATCGGCTAACCAACAAGCTTTCACTGCTGACTGTCGTCGTAACACTGATAGTGTACCAATTGTCGCTTATATTGTGTGTTGATAGGTTCCCAACCGCTTACATCCAGCTTACGTCACGTCGTTCGTTATATGAGTACTAATAAATGAAACCAAAATTGGCTGTTAAGTATTTCTTCTTCTTTCAATTTTGGTGCGAAATCAAGTTACAGCCCTGTTCCCTTCAACTGTACGCAGTAAAAAATATAAATGCAGGGTGAGGCTGAATAACAAAGACAAACGCTGGCAGGTGATTCCTTAAGAGAAAATAAGACAAAAATTAAAGAACACTTTTCCCGAAATTGATTATTAAGCGCCCCCGTGATATTGAAATTATTTAAATAAAATATTTTAGAAACTAGTTGCGATCAAGCGACAAATAGGCGAATAGTGTTTTTTATAATGGAGATCATTCACCTCGGGAAACGTGGTTGGAAAGCTCATCTCCCTTCATTTTGGAAACGGGGGTTGCCGACCTGCGTTTGCATGATACTTAAAGAACACTCGTAAGAGATTTATATTATGTATCTAGTAATCAGCACGTTAAAAAACACAAAAAAAAAAAAATAAAAAGGTCGTCTTGTCCGAACATTCTCAGGTGAACAGTTTGCGAGAAATCCGTGGTGACATTAATCAAAACAGAAATGCGTGGCCTGACAGGTAGGCAATCCACTACACACGGGCTTGTAACTATGATGAAAGACTGACACTGCATTAATATTATTTACCAATGTACAATGCACTTAACACATTAAAATTACAGTGGGTACTATCTGTGATACAAAATGAAGTTAAGGGGGTAGTTTCTCAAATGTCTCAGCTCCAATCATGTACACATTTTATTTCTTTAATTAAAAGTAAAATGTCCGTATTGGTCTGAAAATCACCAAAAAACTCCACCCGCATTAATTAAAAGAAATCATATGTGTAGCGTATGGTATACGAGGTTTCGTAAGGTGGTGGGCCACCTTGAAGTGTAAGCCTAAACCTGTGTTCATTGTAAACATTGCAGAAAGTATTTGATGTGGAACAGTGGCCTGTATGACTATGTGTAATTGGACGATTATGTACAACCTCTGCGATTCCCGTCGCTGTCATCACAAGTTAACGTAGTAGAGCAAATAAGGGTTGTAACCCTGATGTTGCATAAATCTTCCTGGTGTTGAATCCTAATTGGTTATGGATTATTGATCAGCACGTTAACTATGCATAAATAATTTGTCGTGTGTCACAAACCAACTTTTTTAAGATTTATATGTAATGCCTATATTTTTGTCATGCAAAATTAAAAATTTAAACAATTTAGGTGTTCATTTTATACGTAACATTTGAAATATTAATTAAATGAAGTCTGTTTTACTCCAATTGTAGAAGTTAGTTGTTATATTGGATATGGGACTTTATATACTTGTGAAGCGCCTTGAATTCAGCCACTTAGACAACCAAAACAAATGGATTTTTCGGCCTGGAGAGTTACATATTATTATGGTTCAACTGAAAACAATAGGCAAATACATCAATGGGACAGGCATACCAGAATTGTGGGTCGAGTCCAACATACTGCAACTGTCAAACATATATTGAAAGGTAAGCATGTACGGAGAGGACTAGAGGCTCATAGAGTTATTCTGATATCACTTTTTTCACTGTACCAAGCTACATTTTTTATCAACATCCAGAAGTGAAGCAAATTTTTTGTTCTAAGTTGAATATTCTTATTAAAGCATTCAGTGATGTAGGTGTTAAAACAACTCACGACGATCTAGTGTTTACTTCAGCTTGTGAGAACATTATCAATAAGTTCGAAAATTTTGACTCTTCAAATGGTGCAATGGACCCTACTTTCAAGGTAGTGAGGCAGTACTTGAAGATGGTAGAGTCTATGCTAGCGTTTGTCCGCTCAGTACAAACAAGGGAGTGGGATCTGCATCTTTCTTCCTTACATGACTTCACAGAATATTACTTAACATTGGACCTCTTTAATTATTCGAGCATGATTACTTGGTACCTGGCTGAAATGGAATTGCTTAAAATAACTGATCCTGAAATTTGGGTAGAGTTTAAAAAGGGAAAGTGGGTGGTAAACAAATCACGAGTCTCATATTTTAGCTTGGGTGCAGACGAAGTTTTGGAGCACGTAAACAGGGCTATTTATGGGAGAAATCGTTGGGATTACTCTTAATGAAAATGCAAGAACGCGTTTCTTCCTCAGCTCTCCTGAACTTATCCAACTTATTAAAGAAGCAAAAGAAATCGCTGGGTTTCATCAAATAGATAAGAAAAACATCATGAGCTGTCAAGGGTTGCTTCAGGAAGGCAAAGCAAAGATATTTTAGAACTGTTGAAAACACTTGAGAGAGTTGGGAACTCATTCGAATACTCTAGAGATGAACTGGCAAACATAAGTACAATGTGTGTCATGCCTCAGAAGACGAAAGAGGTTATGTGTAACATGTCAACCTTTGGACAAGAACACTTTACTAAATTCACAACAGAGTGCATAATGACTGGTCAAATCAATCTACGGGATCCCATAACGAAATTAAATCCGAACACCTGCAAAAACTCAGTGAAGAAAGTTCAAATAAAATCTGAAGACACAATTTTGGAATTGAAACAAGACAGGGACATTTTTACAAGAATGCTTATAATGGTCAGATCCCCGTCCTCAGGTGGGTGTGTGAGACACCATTAGTAATTATGAACTTAATTTTGTACCACGCTCAATGTTCCCGATGGAACAATGTTGCACTGGTAATGGAACTACTAGAGTCATTACTGGAAAATTCCCAGCATGAACAGTCAGTCAAATGTGGCTGAATCAATGCAACCCAACGTTAGTGGCTGTGTTGCTATAATGGATGCCATGGCCGAGCTACAGGCACTCGACAAACCAACTCACATTAAGACTTGTTCAGACTTGGAAGACCACCTTATTAGCCGTATTAATGAAAATTATTGAACGTACAAATGCATCCACTTGATATTTGACACTTACATCAAGGATTCCCTAACACAGTTCACTAGGGAAAAACGCCGTGGTAATTTTGAGCCAACTCATTACAGAATTCAACAATGTTTCGAAACAGAAGCTCCTTTTCCATGAAAAGACAAAGGATGAACTGGCAAACTTTTTAGCTGAACAGTTTCTAAAAAAATGCGGCGTACACAGCAGTTCAAGATGTGGTAGTTGCTTGGCGACAGATTGATAAGGGAACAAGTTAATGTGCGTCTTTTCTGAGCAATATATAAGAGGCAGATGCAAATATTATTTTGCATGCCATAGAAGCTAAACAGGCTGGAGTAACCGAATTAGACATCATCTCTCCTTATACAAATATTCTTGTCTCTGCTTTGAGCAAATATACATCACTCCTACAAACTATTAAGTTCATCACTGGAAGCGGAGAAAGGAACCAGACTATAATTCTGCAAAGAATATACAGCGAATTAGGAAATCTAAAAGCTGAAGAACTTGTCGGCTTACACTCAATAGCAGGAGACTGGTTCATTTCACAAAAAAAAAAAAAAATAGAAATTAAGTTTCTGGAAGTCCTTCATGACCGCAGACACTATTGTTCTGCATGCATTGACGAACCTTGGTAAAACTACATTAGTATCTGATGACTTAATGATGGATAATTAGAGGCTCATATTTAGTGTGTACGTGCCTAGTACAACTAATACTACAATTTGAGAGCTGAGGTGGTGGCTTTTTATACACAAAGCAAGAGGTAGGTGAAAATCTCCCTCCAACGAGATCGTCACTAAGACTGGCTGTATTAAGGGCACACTTGCAGGCAATGGAATGGCGTCAGTGCGACCAACGACATCCAAGTTTACCATATCCCACACAGTTTGGAAGCATGAAGATGGTCAATTAGTCCCCACAACTCCAGCCGCTCAAGCAATACTTGAGCTCGTTCAGTGCAGCTGTGTCAAAACTAAATGTCAAAGAGTTTGTTGAAAGTAATCAACAAATAACCTCCTCTGCACAGTAATGTGTAGTTGTGGTGGAGATGAATACTTATGTGTAGAAACAGGAAAATTACGCGAAATCAATGACCTGCATGTTACAATCAGCTACCGTACGCATACTCAAGCCCCGACTACTTGTCCAATAGCTGCTACTCAGTGGAACAGCAGACAATGAACGAACAGACGGTGCTTGAGTGAGCATAGAACAATGGATTCTAACTAGCGGGTCATTCAATTCGTGAAATTTTCCTGTCCCTACATGTGGAAGCAGTGTGAACAGTGAAAGATTCATATTCGAAAGTGACTATGAAGATGGAGATGGTTTTTATTTAATGTGAAAATATTACCATAAAAATATTAATGTGTGCTGTATTACTGCTCTTAAACTGTGACATGATGAGCCTGTGTTACGTTATTTTAGACAATTTGACTAAAAAATAATTTGAGTAAAATAGTTTTTATTAATTTAATTTTTAAATGTGATGTATAAAATAAACACCTAAATTACTCAAATTTTAAATTTTAAATGACAAAAGTAATGACATTAAATATAAATCTTAAAAAACTTGGTTATTTGTAATAATGCCTGTTCATATTTCTACTGTTTTATTTTTCAAGCATGTAAGTTCTCTTTACCACTGTTACTAAATTATACAAATAGGCCTAATAATTATGCACTTATAGTGATAATATAGTACATAATGTTAAAACAAACTGCTTGAGGATTAAACAGGTCAAAAGGAACAAATACTCTAACAAGGAAAATTAACTGTCGCTTAACAAACATATACTTTCCCAGAGTATTTCGCTCATTATGCTGCAGTAATAAAGAGCAATATCCTTGTGAGTAGAAGGAAAATGCCGGTCCGGGCACAGGGGCTGGGGGCTGTGGGTGTGTGGGTCATCTTGACCTTTGACCCCATGACCTTTGACCCCATGACCTTGACCTTGACCTTTGACCCCCTGTAACCCGACACCCCGACGCCATCTTGTTTCCGGCCGCCATCGTGTTTCCGCCCGCCATCTTGTTTCCGGCCACCAT
>PNEQ01085600.1:0-74260 GCA_003012365.1 Medauroidea extradentata | reverse complement strand
CGATTTTGAGTCCTGCCATAGACATTTGTAAAAGTAACCAATTAAAGTTAAAATCACGACGATAGCCAATTGTGTTTCAAAGATAAAGACGATTCATTAAAAACACATTTTGCCCCTTTTTACTGTCTGGGGGTCGAATTTCAAAAAAACCTAAAACTACTTTTTGGGTATTTACGTAAGCAATATTTTGAAGTGAATACCAACTCTCTATCCCGAAGGGTTCGAAAGATACTAATAGTTAATTGGAAACACATTTAACGTCTTTTCAGCCCCTTAAAAGTTGAACTTCGAAAAATCCTTAAATTGGCTAATATGAATTTTTAGGAGTGTCCCATTAAAGTAAAAATCACGATGATAGGCCGTCGGGTTCGAGCTCTATCGATGTTTCTTCGGAAACACATTTCACCCCTTTTCACCCCGTTAGAGGTCGAATTTCGAAAAATCCCTTCTTAGTGCTCGCTTACGACCTGAAGGGAACCCCCACAAAGAATTTCACGATTCTAGGTCCAGTGGTTTGGGCTGCAGTTTGATATGTCAGTCAGTCAGTCAGTCAATCAGTCACCTTTCATTTTTATATATATATAGATGTATAGAGGGAGAGAGAAAAGCGTAAGACTGATAATATTTCTATCTAATTTAACAAAAGTGCACATTACGCACGATATTTTGCTCCTATTATTATTCCTAAAGCTGTTTTCGCAATAGAAAAACCAATTTCTATTGCGGTGATTGTCACAAAAAAATAAAACTTTATGACATCAATGACTGAAAGTATGCACAGAAAAGTTGTTGTTCAAATATTATTTTGACATTGATATTGTTAGCTTACAGAGAACACAACACGCTGTAATAAGCTTAGAAATATATTAATAAGGTTTATAATGAGGCGTCCAAGGATTGTGTTCTTTACTTATAAACTTAAAATTTTACTGTTTTCCTTTCTTTGATTTCAATGTCATCATAATAAACCAGCATGTCATGATTTCGCTTCTTCGCAATATGAAAATTTAATTCGTCGGTTTAGTCTAAATTCAGGGAAAGAATATTTGCAGTAAACAAATGTCTTAGCGTTAGTGAATTAGTATTTAAAATTTATAATAGTTTCTGATAATAACTGTTGTGACATAAGATGCTAGTGTCATCCGAAATAAGAAGTAAATTAACAATGGTAGTTACGAAAACTGGTATATCATTAACATAAGTAATAAATAATAATGACACCATTATAGTCATTAGGGGAACACCATGTAAATGAGACCTTGGCTATAGGTATAACAGACTTACTCACGTCAGTAATATGATGTTATTGGTATCTGTTTCTTGGGTATGGTTGAACCGTAGCGAAGCTTTGTTTGTGACACCATAAGAGAAACGTTAATCTTACAAGATTTGGTGTTCTCACAGTAAATGACGTAGCCAAATTATAAAATATGCCTGCGACATGTTTTGCTGCCAAGATGTTGAAACTGTATAGATATCATCATAAATTAATATTTGTTTCTGAATACTAATTGATATATAAATAATACATAATTTTCGAGATGTCGTCGTCTTTTGCGCACAAATTTATTTAATTAATTGTTGCCATTGTTGTGATACGGCTTATATACGTAGGCTATAATTTGACACTGTACCACTATAGATTTTATTAATTCTATTATTAAAAGTAATATGAATTTTAGGAATCGAAAAGATAGGACAGAGTCGTTTATTATTTTACCGAGCGAGGAGGCACAACGGTAGTACGTTGCGCTCGCATTCGGGAGCACTCGGGTTCTATCCCTGACGGCGGCCAAACTGATTTCGGTACTCGACGAATTCCCGAATTCACTCCAGATGAATTCCGGAATGGTTCCTTAACAAAGATCGTGACCGATTCCTCTTCTAACTCCTGCTCTCGTGTAAAGTTGTGTATAAAAGTATCTACACTGTAAAAAAAGTTAGTAATGTTACTCATCAAATGTATGGTAATATTCCACAACCTTGAAAGGGAAATCTGATTTCCGAATATGTGTGGAAATTTTCGCAAGGTAGTGTATTCGTCACACAAACCACTCGGAAGTTTCGCTCGCACGTTATGTCAAATTGTCCTAGAGAGCTTGCGCCAATATGTAATGAACAATTACATTACCAGTTGAGTAACTTTCATTGACACGTGTTGAGTAATTTTCCCTCACTTGTGTAGGTAATTAGCTTCCATTACATGTAGAGTACATTTACCTCAACTTTTTTTACAGTGTAACCACCTCGTTGTCGACAAGACGTAAAGCCCACATACCGTACATCTTTATGATTTTTGACCTTTTGAAACCCTTATTTGAAGCGTTTCTACAGTATGCTGAAAACTGACCCACACTTTGCATCGGAATCACTGAATAAACTATATTTTAACGCAAATATGACTTGGATTTTCGTTTCAATGTTGATTCCATTTGGGTAAAACAATATTTTATGTTGGAGATCAGCTTAAAATATAGCTAAAGAATAGTTTTACACCGTTTGGCATACTTAACTAATAAACAAATGTTCCGTCACTTTATGATAAAATTCGTCGTAGTGCCAAGATAGCCCGATACGTAAACAGTTTCAATAACAGAGTAAACTGTAAGTCAGGCACAACAATGGCGATTGCTTACCAAGGTCCAATATCATCCTTTCGATACATACAACATTCTCTAAGTACCTGTTTACTTTTACCCAGTCACAGTCTTATTATCCACTGAACCTACTTTCCTAATTGGAAAGTTTAGCTTATAAGATCATGCGTCTGATTTACATCGTATGTATGCTTGTTATGTCCTTCTCCAATAACTTCAGAACCCCAAGGCAAGTTTTACCCAATCTTGGTAACAATATAAACAGTATATACTTAAAAAGGTTACCTGTATGTGTTTCCCTAAAACAAAACTTTTTCTCTCATTTCAGAGATTTAAAATTTTGAGCGCTTCTATATACCGAGAACCATACGCCCTTATTTAAACCTTATTTTGTATTTTCATCTCCATCATCTAAGTGTTTTAGTGAATAAGTGAAGATATTTTTGTCAGTTTACAACAACAAGGTTATCAGAGTTGGTAGGGGTTGAAATGCGATTAGTGTGGAACGGCGCCGGAATGTTGGGTCATGAGAAAATGGAGATCCCTGAAAATAAACCTCTAAAAACGACATCACCTGGCACGATTCACACATGTAAAAATCTACATCGACATCGCAAGGAATCTAAATGAAATTGCTTAGGTCAGCCTTTGAGTAAGATAGAAGGACGATAGTAATTATATACGTTCAGTTATATTTTTATCAATAAGTAGTTGTATTTTGACCGTTCATAGGCTACAAAATATAATACTTTTACAGTTAACCGTTAAAGATTTGATTTATGGGGAATTACTTTATGTAGATGTAGCATTTTCGAAGAGAGCACTGCATGAGTAAATGAACATATAATGTCACAATACCAGTAATGATGGATTAATTAAAAAATTTTTAGTAGGAATTATACGCTTTATTGGAGTAGTTTTCACTGATTTAGTTCTGAAAGTACCGCAATTTTTAAAAATCATGTTATGTTAAGTTTCGAGAACCCTACAAATCACTTCAAATCAAAACTTTGTATTCTGTATATATGACAAATGTATTTACTCTTCGCTTTAAATAACTCTTTTAATAGCAACCTTATAACTAACTGGGTAAGTTTGCCACAATACTGAGCAAAGAAAGCTCATTAAGTCTGCTCATATATTCTCGCTTATGATACCAATACACAAAAAAAAAATGAATGGCTCAGTTATCCGCTGTTATTATGATGTGAAACCGAAATTCATAAAACCTGTTTTTCCCCGAAGCAGAAGTTTTTTTTGTGCCAGGAGATATTTAGAAATGTTCTTCAAAAAGTATTTAAGCGTATACAGTTGGCCACAATTTGTATTTACATGAATTTCGTAGGTTTGGTTATTGTCTGTATAATTATCCTTGAAAGAAAGAGGAGGGGTGTACCAGTTGTTATCAGCCAAGGAGCTGGGTATATTATTTGTATTTCCTTAGCAAACGAAATCTTCCGTGCTGCCGGAGTAAGTAGAACCATCATACAACGCAAGAAGTGATGCAGTGTCATCTAGATAACCGGGCTGGCGCCCACAGATAGAAAACTCCAGCGCGCGCCCGGAAGGCATGCCGACTCGCGGGCAAGAAATCTGCGCGCGCCGTGGGAGAAAACTCGTAAATTCCGGCACGCGTGCAATTTTCGGGAATGGATGAGACTGGGATAACCACAGTTCATGACCACGCAAATGGTAAGGATGTTGGAGAAGGAACCGAGGGGCAAGGGAATAGGTGCAGGAGAAAGTTTCCCAACAAATTGGCCCATAAACTTCGACCGGATAGAGGGGAGGTTTAGCAGTTATTTGGGATTCTCAAACAGATGTTTCTTGCGCGCACTTTTACCTCCTCCCCCTCTGGAGGGTAGGTCTATAATAAGTGGCGACTTCGTGTTTCCTTGACGGCAAAGATAAAAATCACTCTCCTTGTGATGCGAGAAGTTCGGTTGCATTGCGTGTTCATGACTTGATGAACGTTCACTATCCATAATCTTCCCTTCTTTAAGTTTCTTGGGAAAAAAATCGACTACAACCGCATGTCTCTGAACAATTTTAAGTGTGTGTTCGCCCACAACTTTGTCGGTGAAGTTATCAGAGAGGGTGTTAACGATTTTACATATCTCGAGGACAATTTCTGCAAGGTAAGATTTTACTTAACGAATGTTAGAACTTTTAAGGCAAGAGCAGTGACGTGGAGCGAAGAGAATCTGCTGTTAAATGCTTAGCATATCTCACCTGTTCTGATACGTTAAGAAACGTGTGCGTCTCCTGCCATAGAGGGACGTTAACTGTTCCTCATGAGCAAGGTTTTAAATAGGTTTTAAATAATTGAAAATATAATTTAATATTTGTTACTTATATATAAGATGAAATGAAAAATTATATTGGCCAAAATTTAATAATAAAACTTTAAATAGGTTGTCTATATACAATTCGTATTACACTATCTATTTTATTTCGGTAGGCCTACATGTAAATGCCTATCGTTTTAGTTACAGTTAAACGTATATGATGTCTCACACTATACAATATCTAACTAAGAGGTAAGGTCCATCTAGATTATTTAAAAACAATACGATAAAATGTTATTGATGGAAACCTTCTCTATGTCGTGTTTTTGTTGCTTATTGCGGTAGGTTTTGGTTTAACTCTACTGATGTCGCAATGTTAGTTGCTATGTAGACAGTAAACTTGAAAAGAATTCAGCCTCTATTTGTAAAATTCATTGTCTACGGTCCAGTTACAGATATAATATTGCAAGGAAGTCTTTTATTTTGTACAGTCACATTATTTATTCACGCACGCATTATTGAATGTTTTGTTGTTTTTGTAATATTAAATGTTCTTAATATAGATGAAATCATACATACAAAATTATTCCACCTATTACTGAGCATTTATAATTCTATATTTGGTATACCATTTATCATAAAGTATCGAATTTAACCAGTTGTATTTATACTAAGCAATATTTAATATTGTACGGAATCTTTTGTACACACTCACGTGCAAATTTGTACAAAATATAAAAAATAAACAGCTCGCATAGTTATTTTGCAGCAAGCTCTCACATCGAAGGAGAAAATTTGGTGGTGTTTGTTTATATTTAATACCGCTCTTTCCCTTGGGGATGGAAAAATTCGTGAGTACGTACCATTATCTTACGCATTCTTGAATGTCTGCTGTTCGTCCATGGGCAGCAGCTTCGGTGAATAGCCGCAGAGCAGGCAGAAAGGGATAGTTTCCTCGTTTATTCGTATTCGTATGTAAGTTAGATTCTAAAATAGGGAAATGAATATTTCAACGAGTTCAATATCCTGCATGTTAGAATTTACTGTCCTGTGTATACACAAACACACTCTAGAAGATAGTGCGTATTGGAGCGCTAAGAAAGTAGATGGTAGAATAGTTTCTTAGACATCCATGGTAACAATCCTAAACCTTTTTTTTATAAAACAGTCAAATGTATTGTAACAACTGTTAAAGTTTGCGAATTTACAAGACGGAAGAGTGATAACTGTCCTGTAGGCCTACTGCGTCTGGGATAATAACTTCCTAAACATTTCAGGAAGGTTTTTACAGTGCACAATTATTCTAATAGCTGCTACTCACTGGAACAGCAGACAATAACCAAACTAACATGTAGGTTATCAAATTCTTACATTTTTCTTTTACCTTTTCTCAAACACCTGCAAGTATTTTATAATGAATAGAGACATGAAAATTTAGCTTTCTATTTATAAACAGACTATAAGTCATTGGTCACTACGGGACATTATTTCCAGGGCTTTCGTATCTTCGTGTGCCCGCATTACAAGCTAGTGGCACATTTATAGTTGAGCTAATACCATTGGAAGAATGTGTGACCTTCAGGCACATCACACATATTATCGGGCCAACAGTAGAAGTGAGTCGAGTACACAGTTACTTATAGCCAAGTCTGCTGTCACATTACAACTATAGAGATGATGGTTTATCGCGGGAAAACTTGACTGTTAGTTGGGTTTCAACGCACGTCTAGCTTATAAACTTATGACTGGTTTTTGCTTATGCGTAGAGCTGTTGACCTATTTGACTAAGCTATATAGTATCACTGTGTTGTAATGTTGTATGCCTGTTATTGGTCTGCAGATAGCAACGTTGTGTCACTATTTTTGACTCAAAATATTTTCGCGATTTACCATCATCTCTAATAATGGTTTATGGCCGGAAAACTTGATTGTTTGATGGATTTCAACACACAATCAGCTTATTATAACACTGCTAGCTTTCTCCTGTACCTAGAGCTGTTGCCCTATTTCACTGATCCAATAAGAATCCCGCTATTTTAATACTTTATGCCTGTTATTGGTCTGTAGACAGCTACGTTGTACCAGACGTTCATCGCCCAGTTGCATATGTTGCAAGAAACTACAGAGCTTTCAAGGTTATGTTGGCACAAAACATTTTCGCAATATACCATCATCTCTAATTATAACGTAAAATTGGTAGGTCCCTACTTATACTAACTAACTTTCATTCAGTTAGAATCGTATTCAAACACAAGCATTTCAACTATAGCTTTTCCTAGTCTAATTTGCCAATTTCCAATACCTAGCAGCAATGCACATATTGAGATCTGAAACTTACATGTACCCATAAAAATAATCCCTACTTATAAGCATTTTCTGATGCTATGAGAAACGCATCGTTCAGTGTGTCCAGTTGAAGTAACGTATTGTTTAAATTACTACTGGGGAAAATTAGTTTTGCTTAATAACTGCTAAAACATTTAAATGTGCGTCAGGTTAACTGTGTTAATATTCGCGGTACGCAATGTTTTGCGCAATCAGTTATGAATTGCTGCATTATACAGTAGACGTTGTTACATGTAATTTAAACTTTAAATAATTAAACAGATTTTCCAAATTTTTGTTATTCGGCTGTTTTGTTTATGATGGCTCTTAAATTAGAACAATTCAATTTCGAAGGACTATTTACAAACAGCCTGTAAAGCTAACTGCCATTCCAGTGAGTGTGTATTGTTAAACGTTCGGGCATTGTGTGCTGAAGCATGGAGATATGTGATTAAACAAAAGAAAGTAAGCAATGAAAACTTGTAACATATAGTTTCTCTCACGGCCATAGAGGAACAGGTCTGGACACTGGAGTTGAAAATTGACCCCGTTATGACTGATTGGCGCCACTGGCACTGTGGGGTTGTTTTAACATTGCGCAAATGGGACTACAATGAGAAAACTCGTTTCGGAGCTGCTAGGAGAACTGCTAGTAAGACGCTATACTGCAATGTTAAAACAACACTTCATTGCTAGTGGCGCTTTCAGTCATAACGGGGTCAGATCCATAGCATTGGTAGATAGGCGAGTGTCCAGACCTGTACTTCTACGACCGTGGTTTCTCTATGTTAATAAAATCGGTAAAATTGGCGTATGTTTGTTGATTCAACTGCTTGAAGCAGGAATGTTAATAACTTTGGAAGCTAATACCCCGTGCTATAATTTAATTTAATTTGTAATTGTCTTTGGGTGAATTAGTTGTTTATGATCAGAGTAAACTTTTTAAGTTTCCACAAATTTAACTATTTCTAGCCGAATATTTTTCTTACTTCAGAGTAGGATTTTTTTATTCCGACCAAGCTATCGATGGGCGGAGAAACAATTTTTGCAGAGAGCTGACAGTTATGACAACGAGGAGGAAAGAGTAGAGTAAACTAAGGAAAGGAACGATTTGTTATACTGATAATTGAAAAAAAGAAGAGAGAGAAAAATTATCACGTTCGACGAGGTTTTATATTGTATGTGAATTTAATCAACCAAATATGAAGAATGCCGTTATTCAATTCACTGTAATGGTCTTGAGAAGCCTCAAGAAAGGAAATATATTATTTATGATATAAGAATATTCCGTCGAGAGGTAAGAAGGATTGCGATATTTTTGGAGGACTACGACGACGTTAGCTGAGTTGCAGTTCAGAAGGATGAGCTCTCGTACAGATTGGATTCCACTACACCCGGGAGGAAGAGGTTTTTATGCTCAGATCTGTATCGTCGTCTTAATGGGTCCGAGGAGACGTCTGGATCGGAGGTCGTTGTTTAGCCTAGTTCTATAGCCTAGAGATATCTACTCTTACTATGCTGTTCCTAGTCATAGGGCTTATCCCGGATCTCGTTATTCACGTCGGGAGATGCTTGTTAGCAACAAACTTACCGAGAAGGTCATCTGCACAGACTTCAAAGAGTGTACACCACAGCAACACATGTTAAGATTTTGCTAATCGATATCAAGTATTTTAGTGCTTAGTACAACAAAACTCATAGATTTGAAGAGCCCATCATTGATATTTGCAAGTTGTCATAAGGAAATCTACGATAAATGTCGTATGAGTTGCAGTGTTGTATCCCTCGCCTTAACGGTAGTTTGATACGATTATTAGCAAATCACTGACCCAATTGTCATGACACTAGGTTACACAATATTGTTTTAATTTCATTTGTACACCTTAACATCCAGTTAATTTTAGAGCTATTTTGTAAAAGCAAAATTTCTATTAGCATATCTACTGCTTCATACACTTTACCAGCTAATTAAACATTAACTTCTACAATATAAATTTGTTTCCTTAATCCACACTTACAGTTTATTTGGTTGATGTTGCCGGCCCTTTACTCAACATATTACATATAAAAAACCCCTTTAAAATTATGTGTTTGTTTATACAGACGTCACAAACTTGATTTATGTACAACTATTTACACCAAAATGTCTTTATGTCACTAATGTTCAATCACTGTTAAATAAATGCCCTTCATAAGTCACCTATAGTTTACAAATTATTAGTAAACAAAGCGAAACGTATACATGAAGGTTATTAAAGAAAAAACAAATAATGTCTCAGTCCTCCATTCATGTACGTACATAAAATGTATCTGAACCTAACAAATTGTGCCCCCAATGTCCTAACTTGAAAGACCCCAATCATTAACGCAGCGTCGACATTTAGTTGGGTAGCACTCCATCACTTCATAAACTCCAGGTGCATTAATACTGTCTTCACATAATGAACGATCTGTAGGAGTTGATAACCAATGAAGTGATTGGCACTCCCTCCAAATTTACACGATGGCAAGTAGAAAACTATCAGGAATTTTTCAATCAGTATCAAGAACAGAGTATATTTTATGACTAAATTTAAATTATGTAAAACCAAATCATGTGGACTATTGATTGCTAACAAGTTTTTTTTATTGTTGTGCCTGTTTGGGATTTGATCTTGTCTTATTGGAGAGATATTGCTGTACCATGCTGTGTACTGACATTGTAGGTTTCTGATCGTTTATTAAGGGAAAGGAACAACTGCCAAATCAAATTTATTAGTTTTGTATTACTAAAATGTATTTGAGTCTATTGTTAAAATTATGACTTTTTTAAGAGACAGAGTAAGACTATGCTGTTGGATTAAGGCTGGAATTGGTGGAATTCCTGATTTGGTATAACCTGTATTAACGTCTGAAGTTGAATAATGATGAATTATTTTAGACATTTTTAGATGCCGTAACAGAACTAGGATTCAATTACTAACGACGACATTATTTCTGTTTGCTTTGACGAAGGAAAATTTGCAATAATTAATCTTTTATCTTCTATCTTCTATCTTCTTCTTCTATCTTCCATCTTCTATATATATAAAAACCAATTGCTGTTCGTTTGTCTCGCTAAAACTCGAGAACGGCTGGGTCGATTTAGCTGATTTTGGTTTAGATATGTTTGTCGTAGTCCAGGAAAGGTTTAAACGGTGAGAAAATATGGGAAAATTGTGAGGAAGATAGAAAAAACACAATATTTTTAATATTTTGATGGTTTTCATTGTTGGTTTGATGGCTGTCATTGTTGGATTGTTCCACGTATTTATATACATCTGTGGTGCGTTCAGAAATGTTTATTATTGTTGTTTGGATTTTAAATAACGCACTTGGCCATCCTAACACTGAAGTACCAATCATGTGTACAAAGAGGTTTTTCAATTAAAGTAAATAATTTCAGTTACGAATAATAGTCGCGAGCAAAGCCGCGGGGGACTGCTAGTACAAAATAAATATCTTCACGAATATTTCAATGTTTAAAAATGGCAACCATAACTCGGGTTACGATTTATATTTCCAAATATATTTCAAAGTTAAAAAAAAAAATGCAAAAAATATTTAATGCGGTTTTTATACAGATCTTGACGTAGCCCATGATACTGTTCTTCAGTGTGAATTATTTCATTTCGGTCAGTTGTGTTTCCATTACATTATAACATCGTTTTATGTAAATTTCAGTTTCGACATACCGTTATACAGGACTACGAACTGCAAAAAAAGTCATTGTATTAAAAAAACAGTCACAATGTATGTCTACTATACACATTATGTATCGTGCAAGTATACAAATAATTAAATAATTAAAATTAATAAAAATAAAGATTTTGGTGAAATCCATCCTTAATATAAACGTTTGTAAAAGTACTATGCTTCTCCTGCATAGCAATTTGTAAAGTTACAAGGATTTTTTTTTTGTAAAAAAAGTAGGAAAACTATAGCAGCTTACTGATTTCCCAAATTTTTGAGAAATTAGCCTTTATATTTATACGTAAATCACATCCTCAAGAAAGCAATTTGCTGAAATATATTATATACTCATATTGATTACGTGCTCTAAAATAAGACAATTTAAGTTATTTAATTGCACATTAACTATACACAAACGAAATCACAGCACATTATGTAATTTACGGTGTTCCCAGGGTGAGGTGCTCGTTCACTAAGAGAAAGGATGTAGGCTCAACAGATAATTAACACTTAAAATAGTTTTTCAGTAGTTATATAGTAAATTATTTAATTCATATTATTAAAATGAAGTTATTATTTCGTGTTTGATACTTTTATCTTGTACATATACACGGCTAAATATTGTAATTATACAAGCATATACTTTGTATTTTTGCAAGTTCTATGTTGTAGTTTTACAAGGAATTTCTGTGGCAATTGGGTTTCCAAAGACTTTTCTTGTAAACGTTCAAAACAGTTTTAAGAATTTGATTATGTGTGTCAACCGTTTTAAGTATCTGCTAAAACTATTTTCTCTTCTAGCTTAATCTAACTTAGCTTTAATATAGTGATATTGGACTTTGGCAGTCAAACAAATTCAGTTTCAGAAGGCGTTGCACCAGGTGAATTGATGGTGTTGAAGTTTGTCACGCATACATTTTTCTAACGCAAACCCACTTAACTTATTCCCGTTACGGTTTTCTACTAAACGAACACAAACTTCAGTTTATGCTTGAGCATGCGTATTAGAAACGTGATTTTAAGGTCCTTCAAAATAGGTAATAACGGCTCATTTAGACTCCTCCAACTCCGAAAATGCCATCCGAATTCGTAAAACGCAAAAATGGAATGAATCGCACGTCAGTCTTAAAAATTACTACTACGAAAACACTGCACGCCGCTTCGGCACACTACGAATATGTTTCTTGTCAAGCATGGTACACTGATACTTACTGCTACGCTGTTCCTACACGTCTAACGTGGAAATTTGAAACCAGTTCTTAATAACATATTAAACGGCGTGTGCCCGAAGAAGACAATGGAAACATTTCTATACGTATCTTATGCACATTTTCTTTCAAGCATGCTTGAGAAAGCCAATTTCGAATTGCTAAATTTGCCTGACTTTCGTCGAAATATATAGGCCACGTAAACCCTAGAGTTTCACTGAAAGCCGGAAGAAATAATTAGAATAAGTCAACATTAGTGGTTATAATATAACTCTTAATGCCCGAGACATTTGTTGTATAAATATTTGATTTACTAAAACACCGTTTGTCATTAGGCAAATTAGATAATGTTGTTGTAATAAACGAAGTTATTTAGAAAATAAGCAGGAGAAGAATAGAAAGAGAGCAAGAGTTATTTTATTAATATCACTCAGAAAAATATTATTATTAGTCTATAAAATACGCCACGAGCATGCAAGCAACAAACTATGCGCTCTAAGCCATTAATGACAAACGTATTAAACATAATTTACTTGGAATACATAACCGAAACAAAAAAAAATCCATTCCTATTTGTTAGACTTTTATTGAAGATTATTTTAGTGAGGACAAAAAAAAATTAGTAGCGATACGCAAAACAACATATATATATTTATCGTAATAAAACACTGCCTTATGTAATTTACGATATTTTAACTACATGTTGTATTAATATGTTAACGTACGAGTATACACGTATGTATTATTTCTAAATTTGTTTATTTGGTACAGTTTACGTACCCCCAAACAGCACAGTACACTGGTAGTTTTACATAAGAGAAGGGACTAGGAATCGGCCAAGGCCTGTTTAATGAGTTTTCCCAGAATTCGCCAGAATAATTTCAGAAAATTCTGTAAAACTCTCTACGCCATGGAAGCCACACACGGGTTGTACAACCAACTTGCTTATCCTACCTCTACGAAACCTCTTCGCGGGCGGGTCCTCATTCCAGGCGGACCAGACCATCGACCTAAGGACGCGCCCTGTATGTCTACTTCCTATCAGGAGTCTAAACCACCACCACTCAGAGTACACCCCGCGATTGGCTCAGCACAATGCCGGGACTTCACGCCGATTCCCTGAGTACTTGCGAAACACCATGAATCTGAATTTTCTCCCGAGTAGTTGTCCACCCTCCAGGGTTTCATAACCAGATCAACATTACTCGAGATCCGCACCACAAGACACTACCCCGTGCCTCAGTTGGAACATGCCATCTGTTCGTACGTTGCACAGCAAGCTGGAACTCCCGCACCATCTTCTGGAAGCTAGCCTAAGAAACCCCGGCGTGGATCTTTCCCGCATGGACAAAGGGGACCACCACTTACCCGGTCTTCGTACTTACTCCGTTAGCCGCTGTCCGAATCACAACGTTACCAGCCCTGACTACGAGGAGGTTGAGGTGGACTTGGATTGTAGAGTCTTTATAGTCGCATCACCATCCCATTGTAGGTTGTGGAAGTAGCGAGGGTAAAGTGCAAGCAAAACATGGACACTGTTGACATCTCGTATCTTTTGCACCCTGTACCCGCCGGAGTTTTCGGATCCTACCACGGGACGCCGGTACTATCTACTCTATCCATTCCAAGATTGCAGCTTGTGCCACTCCGCCTGTTCGTGCGCTTGAATGGCATTGACTGTGCAACAAACCGTCGCACCACCTCCACGTGTTTCGCGAACTATCGACTGGCGACAAGTGGAGAAACGGAATCACGCTTCGCTGTGGAGGAAATGGAATCACGACGGACGTTGGTGTCGTCGCGAAAATCGTAGTTAATCCATTCCATTCACGTATAGTGTTTCATGCGCACAGAGTGATATTATATTACAGAGGATTAAAAAACGCAACTGAACTATTAAATCACCTTTTCTGGACTAAAACACCGCAACTTAAGGTGGCCGTCTAGTGACCGCCGTTTTTCATCTTACAGCTTCTCTCTTTCTGAAATCCAGTGATGGTCTGTGGCGGCTCTCTGAACTAAACGCTGCTCCTCGTTCCTTTTCCTGTCCATTCGCTTCGTCGCCCTCCCCTCTTCGCATCGTCCGGCCCTCCTCCTTCCAGTTTTCGCAGAAATCCGGGTGACCTGTCCCTTCCCAGCGTGTATTTGTGGTGGGGGAAGTGTTGTATTCAAGACGCTCGCAGCAGGACTGGACAAATACTGTTGGGATCGGAGCTCACGAGCTACACTCCAACCTTTCCATAGCCTAGACTGATTGATCCAGACTTACTCTCAAATTGATGATGACAACGAATTTTCGTTTAGTTTGAATAATGACAAACAATATAATTTGAGATTTTTTTGTTAGTAAAAATAAATGTTAACCGCTTATAGGACTTGAAACACTACGATTCGCTGTAAAAGCCTTCCTTTTTTACCCCAAGCTGTAAAATTATTCGCATATTAAAACTTTTTACTTCTCTGGATGTAATATTGACAGCCGGCTTCATGTTGTCTGGTGAACGTATTGGTTATCTGACTGATGTATTTCTGAGATATGTTAGTCATAGAAACATATTCATTTAGAAGTTATTCGTGTAAAGGAAATCACCACAGCGGGTGCGTAGTGCTGCACGCAATAAACTAATGAGAATATTACACTTGCACTTTTCAACAAAACATTATAATTAAGTGACGGATGTACCGATGAAGACACAACGTACGGTTTGCATCAACATGAAAAATATACTGAAATAATAAAACACAGTATGGATAAAATATAAGGGATATCATTGTTTATTATTCGCACAACATATCAACATTAGTAACTTAGCACAAACGATATGACATTTTTTTCACAGAAATCTGGTATATAAAACATGTACATAAAACACCATGAAATACATCATATAAGTTCTTATTACTGTACTAATACATTGCACATGGTGACAGAACAACATTGTATATAAGTCCCATCTTTTTGATTTCGAAATTTTTAATGGTGTTTTCAGTTTAAAACACAGTAAAACATACAAACATTGTAAGTGTATAGTTACACTCAACATCAGTGGAAACTGTGCTGCTAGGCCTAAATAATTTATAAATTTGCTGAACTTGTTTTACATTGCAAACCATATATGCTTCTTGCTCCATTTGGGATCGCAAGTACACTTTATTAATGGAACTGAGATAAATACGAATCATGATATTGCATTAGTAAAATACGGTTAATTAGTGGAATTGTTGTAAATAGTTACTCTAAAGTTAAACACATGTAAATGCTCACACAACTTACAAATATGCTCGTAAAAGAGGTGCAACACATTCATACGGAATCATAACAATTGGAATCGTCTTAAGGTATTAAATATTGCAAAAAGAGAAAAACAATATCAGAGAAGATACAAAAATATATTACAATTAAATTCACATATTTGTAATTTTACTTTTGTTTACTCTGGTTTCTTCAAAATTTTTAAAACAGTAAAGCTTGGTAAACCTTCAAAAATATTCATACTACCAAGCATATTCTCATGTAAGATACATTTGTTAATACGATCAAAAAGTGACAGGTGGCATATTTGCACATAAAATCATTCATTGTTTATTGAATTACACTCTAAATCCGAATCAGTGAACATTCACAGATTGCCTGCGATTTTTCAGTGATTACATCTGATGAAACTGCTCCATCGGGAATGTGTAGAAAACTGCAGATTGGATTAGTTAAATAATTCACGAACTGAAACAATGAAAAATATAAACACTTTCAAAATTCGTAGATGACATTGCCGGAATACGGATTTGAACCCAGTGCCTTTGTTTTCTGAAATACTACGTCCTAACCAATACGTTACCGTGTGTTATGATTGATTGTAAGTTATACAGACTATTTAAGTTGAATTCAAAGGTTGTAACCAGTGATGTATATGTTATCATTTCTTAGAGCGTTTTCAAAATTAATTCTTATTTATATTTATTTTTACGATTGCTGAGCTCATGTGCTCTAGTTCAAATGCTGTAACGCATCTTGTCATTATGCGTGAACATGCCTTTTACACTTTATAATAATTAAAGATTATTTGTTTACATCATCGTCAGACTTGTAAAAATAATTAACTTACTTAAGTGCGAAATTGGTCTACACGAAGACTGATATCATGAGAAAATTTAGTTTTATTGAATATGCTGAATATCAATGACTCCACAAATTGAATCTGCTGCTGTGTATGAATGTCAATTTTATTAAAGGAATTATACTGATTAAACAGTGTTATTTAGTAAATAATTCAATCTGTAACATAATCTGTTGTTTTTTACTGTTTATCCGTCATTATAAAACGAAAGAATATATTAACCAGTGAAAATATTTTTAACTTATTGAATATGTTGAAATTTCACTGATTCAAATTTAGAGTGTAGTTTCTGGATCAGTAATGAGCACTTTTACTTTGGTGTTTCGGTATTGTGTGCTGGTAAAGACGAAGGTTCTCTGATCGGCATGTTTCTTGATATCCGAGGATCAATTATTTCGGGCAACAGACATTACATGTAAAATCTGTTGAGTCTCTCTTCCATTTTATTTTAAAAACTTGTCATATCTTTGTGATTTTTGAATAACCATTCCACGGGGCGTCCACAGTACAAACAAGCAATAACTCCGCTTTGTTATCCGCAATTGTCCTTGAACCTGGTACTTGAAGGGGTGTGTTTCTTTTAGTTTAATTTGGCCCTCTGAAATTGTGCAAAATACTACCTTACGCTGCATTACTGCATCTTCGGGTGTGAGCTTCTTTGCAACTGCAGGGCATTTTATTTCAATTATTCCGTCATCCTCAAGAAGGCCATCTGGCGATGCACCAAGCCACGGAAATTCCTCATCGAGGAATAACCCACATGGCGTCACTTCTTTCTTTCCTACGTACTCTTCAAGAGATGCTATTGCAAGTGGTTCTTTCTCAATGCCATATTTTGTTGAGGTAGAGCCTTTGAAGGTGTTGTATAGCAAACTGGTAACTGTCTTTGCACAGGCTGTTGTCGCACGCATGCGGCATATCTTTCCAAAAGAGGAAGCTGTTAATCTTTTCGACCTTTCATTGTGTCATACATGTGAATGTCTTTGTGAGGCTGTGGCATTTTGTAGAATATTTATTTGTGCTTCACTCATTTTAAGGTTTTCGAGAAATTCTACCTTTTTTTTCGTTGTAAACATCTTCATTGACATCAGGAATTTATTCTGCGACACTGCCATAGTTTTCATTTGAGCCACTGAACATTAATTTCCTGCGTTTTAAAGATCTGCGGGGACAAGATCTTCTCTGACGTCTTTTCTCAGCAGAAAGTTTTTTTTCGCGTTTCTCGTTTTTTTTTTTTTTTTTTTTGTGAATAGGCCAGGGCTTCCTCCTGTCAATTGATGGATTATACTTGTCTGTGCATTTCCTCCTGTGTTATGTGAAATGACGGACAGTTCGCTTCTAGTCTGGTATCTACCGCGGAGAGAAAAATTTACCCTCTTCCCACTCACAAATTTGCACAACTGGTTATTGTATCTTTCAACTGTATTTGTTGTTACATTGTGCACGAGGCTTATTGCATGATGGGCAACATGATTCTTGGCAGCCTGTATTTCCTGCCATAGACCGAAGCTCTCCAATACAGGAATGATGTTTTCTTCATCGTTGGAAGCCCTGCAAAAGTAACCTCTCTCTGCGCACTTAGCATGATAACCAAAAATGTGGCATGGTCCATTATCAATATCTTTTTTTAACTCTTCGACGCGTTGATGAAACGGCAATTTCTTCTGAGTACCCCTGTATGAAATAGCTCCAGTCACAGCTCTTCTTAGTCGCATCATCCTCTCCGAAGTAGCCGATCTTATTCGTAATGGCACTGAACCAACGTCAGTTTTTGTTGTGCAAGCTATCTCTCGTAATTTGCGTAAATAGTTCCTCAGTATATGGTTTGTGCACTCAATTTTTTGAATGTGGTAGTTTGGGCCATATGGTTTACATCTATTTAACTGCTGCATGACACTGCTGTCTCCATCCACTGAAATGAAAGTGTGAAATCTGGAAATATAAATATTGGTTCACCATTTTAAAACATCTAATAAAACAAAATATTAAAAATTATTAGGTGTTTTTCTTTAAAAAAAAAATGACCAGGCAGGTATACTGTATGTTATTCTGAAGTTTATGTGTATAGTCTAAGATTAAAGAATAGAACTAAATACGCTTCTGTTTAACTATTTACGGAATATAAGGCGTTATGCTTTAAAAGCTTCGTCTTAAAAAATTTGCCTTGTTTTGCCAACATTTCAACTACACATATTGTCACAGATTAATTAAATTATTCAAGCTACTCTAAGGACCGGTTTCTCAAATTCTGATTTAAGTCTCGGTTACGTAATCCTAAGATTAAATTTAAACTGTTTATTAAGTGGTGATTGAATCTGAACCGTTTCTCAACGCACTTTAATCCTATGTTTAGCTAACTAGTGGTTTAGGTAGCTAAATGTGGCAACTGTGCAGTGACGTATCGAGTCGCAATTGGCTGAACTGAGAGCTCAGTTTGTTTATTTTTACTTTCTGGTTAAGAATAAATGAAAAACATTGACGAAAGTAGGCAGTCGTAAAGTAAAACTTCTATTTTATGCGATTGAACATGGTTTACCTTAGCAGAATTTAATTATAATAGCGTATAAATAACTCAAGAATCACATAACTATAGACGAACATTCTCTTATTTGTTTGTTATACATGTAATGAGAAATTAATTAAATAACAAAGCAATATACTGCAGCTTTCCTTTTAATCATGCAAATTTTTGTATTACTTTTTTAGGCTCTAAAAATTATCTTGCTTGTCAGTTTGAGAAGTTAGAAGCACAGCTTAGTCAAATTAAAAACCGTTTTTAAGAAAGGTAATGATATGCTATATTTTGTACACCGTTCTTCCAGGTTTTTTTTGTTTAGCTTCAAGCAAGTCATTAACTTTTTGTACAATTATTTAAAAAAAAACATGGTCCTAACCAGAAAAATTTTTCTGTTGCTGTGTGCCGAAAGCGAGGATTCAATACGGGCGATACTGGTACACGATTATGTCCCATCGACTCTATGTGCAGTGCACTGCAGGAACGTAACTAGGCTTATTTTAGCACCCCTTTCCTATACTGTTTTCCAAAACAAATTTTCGAATTCCTAATGGCACACAGGGCCAACCTCATTTGTGGCTTTAGAAGCTATCTCTTGCAGTCGGCATAGGTAGTTTCTTAGGATAAGGTTTGTACACTCTATTTTTTGGATGTGATAGTTTGGATCATATTGTTTACATTTCATTAACTGTTGCATTGTGCTGCTGTCTCCATCGCCTAAAAATAACCAATACATTATAAAACGGGCAGTGATTTTAAAAATGTGCATATTTTATCAAGCATGTAACGTAATTAGACACACCTCGATACATAAAAAGACACGTCTGTTACTGGTTTACATAAAACGAATAATTTCGATAAAAATTGAATTTTAATGGCTTAGACATATTAATGGATATAGTTTGTGGCCTAGGGCAGGAATCGTGATGCAAAATGTACAGGTATTATTAATTATACATTTCTGAAATTATATCACTTGGTTAGACGTCAGTCATTTTATGATAGACTTGCATTTGGATGATCTTGACGGTGACCCTATCTTTGAAATCTGATTTGTAGTGTAAAAGATTTTTAGTTGTTTTCCAAGCGCGGCTTTTGCAGGCGGCCACCTCAACGTACATCGGCAGTGAAATGTAGGCTAAATATACTCAAAATAAACAGCACACGTCGAATGCACAATAATTCTGAAACCTTAAACACTTTCGCTCGCTTTATGTTGATAAGCCAACTTATATACATTATATTTGGGCTATCTCAATATGACTTTAAGAAAGTATATTGTTAATGAAAGTTTAGTTATTTCATTGAAATATCATAATACTATTTCTTTATAGCAACAACTTCAGTATGAAGAAAAACAACGGCTGACAAAACCTGTAACAGGAACTCTCAATCGAAGCGACTAAAACAAAAATGTATGTTTTATAAAACAATATGTTATTATTGAGTGCAAACGAACTACGGCATTCTGAGTTGCAACTATGCGCTAGTGTACAATATATAGAACATATATTAGGCCTTCCATGGTGAAATAACTACCTTGTCACATGTATAATTTGAAGGCCGAATGTCGAAAATTAGTATTACGTTCGGTATCATCTCAAACTGTTCTTACACACCTAGAAAACAGTTGTATCTCAGACCATGCACAGAAATACTGTTCTTGAAACCTTAGTTCTATAATAATATCGGCTTCCATAGCTAATAACGCTTTGTCTCAGTTGCGAAATCATACATGTTCGCGAGCAGGTTCTTCTGTTTTTTTTTTTTTCGTAGCACAAATGCAGCTGTACTTGTTTCTGACACTGACAAATACGACCTTCCCGGTGCGTATACCGACAATACATGCCTAGGAAGAAATTACACAAATACTAAAATTGTTACTTGTGTTACTAAACGTATAGGCTTACACCCTAAGGTATATTTTACACAGTACAACACTATTGGAACATATACCAAAAAAAGACCAGTAATTTATTCGCAAATGAAATGTTATTCTGGCATTACAGGTAAAATATTGACGATTTACTCATCATTTCAAGCAAATTACAGTGTAAGTGTGCAAACAGAATGTTTCTTGAATACGTGGACATTCTTTGCAGGCGTGTTCCTCACAAAAATGTGTAGGTACGTATGTATTTAAATGCATATATTTATACGACTTATCCCCTTAAAGTTCATCCCGATGACACTACGCCCCCTTGATGTGTAGCCCTCGGTTAGTTGCACGTTTTGATAAACGTATGAACGAAGTAACTGCAGACTCTGGTAAACGATTAAATGGACATAGATCGGGTTGTTTGATGATTATAAAATTTAGTTTGGGGACAAATAGAGGTTGCAACCTTTACGATATGAAGAAATATTCGGCAATGATCGTGGTTAGTGAAAGGATAGTACAGACATTTTAATCTTATTATATGAGATTCTTAATAAAATGCCACGTAAATGCCGATCAACTATTGGCGCAAACCCTTTTCATTCCTCGCAAAATAAGTGCTGCATCCCCGATCTGCTTACAAATAATGACGTTGTTAGTGTTTATATTTACATAGCATATGGGATCACGTCAATTTATTCGTTTCCATAAGTCCCGTAGCTGCTTTTGCACATATGTTTTACAAAACATGTGCAATTAACTTCAATATCTGAAAGGGGCGAAATTACCTTCGTATGCATTTTAGGTTTAAGTCATGTTTACCCGCAATATTTCCGTGAGATATACGCCTGCGAAGTAGGGCCTACGTCCATGCATTCCAGAAACATTCTGTGAAAATATGTTTGTGTCCTGATTGAAGGTTTTATATTCCATATTTTGCTATAAAATTATCTTGGCAGTTGGTAGCGAAAAAAAAAAAAAAAAAACATTTTACTTACCACACCAGATACAGCATTGTAGTTCGTTCTGTAGGATCTCTTACTCCAGGCACCATGTGTTGCAACTGTTCTGAAATAATTCCATCAGCGTCGACATCACCAGCTGGTAAAGCGAGTTCAGCTTCTTCTTTCGCAGCCACTTTCATTTTCCACCAAGCAATGACATGTATTACTGAAGCCAGTTTTGTTGAATGTCTTTTAAAGGAGTCTTTGGACATGCAAGGTATATCCAAGGAAGCAGAAATATCTCTCAGTGCAGAAAAACTTTGACCAGTCATCATCATGCTGCTCACACATGCTGTATTGATGATCATGAAATTCATCTTCTGATTCGGGTTTTCTGAATTCAATGTGTCTTTAAATCAGCACACATTACACTGGAAATGGTAAACACAATAAAAACCTTTGCTTTCTTCTTTAATAAGTTTCAGATTTGCAAACGAACATTCAAACATACCAACATGATGACTCATGCGTTTAATTTCACTGAAGAAACGGGCTACATCAAAAATTCTTCTTCCAGAAACTGTACATTCATTGGGCAAAGAAATCATTCTGGTCATTTTGTGGCAGTGGAGAATTATTGCGACAGCCTGATGAAGCGGTTGATGGTTTACAATCACTGGTTTAAAATATACAATCGAATGTATTTAGAAAAGAATGCGCACGGGGTGTGTATGTGGCATGCGTCAAAATGTTTCCCCACCACTCGACTAGGCAGGTCAAGCAGGGTTGAGGAAGACAAGACACTTTTTTCTCCCTCCCTCACTGACTGTCTTACTCCTCCTCTTCCAGCTTGCCTCGCATCAACCCGAACCTTCGCGTCCTCTACTCTTCCGTCATTCCTTCATCTCAGCCGCGCCATCGACAAGAGGGCGGCACCTTATGGCAACTGCACAGCGGCGTGCAGACGTGCGGGAGAAAGCTTACATCAAAAAATTTAAAGCGACGACCCTGTTATTTTATAGTTTAATTTTACAGGCAAAAGTTCCAGCCACCCGCCTATACCCATTAGAACCCCACACAAGTGTTTCAACTATATTAAAATCAAGTGCCAAACTGGCCATTTTGGCACTTTTCATCGGTCGAAATAATATATTAATAACCTCATTAAGGGCTTAATATTGGTATACACGGCTAAAATGATGCTTCTTTTCTATTCGTACGAAGAGAAATCTACGATTTCATTAATACTTTTCGTGTAAAGCGGTAAGAGCCGGACGTCTGTATCACATTTAGTCGCGGACCCAGACGGCCACTTTAACGTAGGACCTATTTCCTGCCGCAACGACACTGCTAACTAACCAGCCAACCAATGATCGAGAGCTCATCTGTCACAGTGTTTACTTCTGCTGCAATCTTAGACTGGACACAGTACAAGAGGGTGTCGAGCCACATCCCCTCCGTTCCGTAGAAGCTTAGTTCCCCGAGGTCCCTTACATCTCCTTACACTCAATTAAGAGCTGGATACCAGTAACTTCAGCCCCACCAGCAATCACGAACCTCAATGCCAATGATATGTCTTAAAATAGAGCAAAGATGAAATGGAAAAATTGGGGGTTTTAGGATAACCCTGAAAAACCCATCCAATGGCAATGTCCGCCCCGTTTCATACATTCAAAAAAATCTGGGCCGAACCAAGGTGGGAATCAAACCCGGTTCGCAAGTTGTCTGCAGCGGCCTCATTCTCATACTGCCAATTGATAGCATACATTTTGTATTTATAAATAATATACAAAGCATGGATACCTGAATTTGAATTTCAGATAATTTTTATCCCTGAAAAAAAAAAGTATTTGTGAATATTCAACAACTAATTTATAAAACGGTCACCTCTCTTGCATATCAACGATATTTATTGTTACGCCTCTAGTTTTGTCGCGACAAAGAATATTTTGTACATATACGAATCACTGCAATGAGTGCAAGATAGCTTTGCCGCAGAATTTGCAACAAATTTGTTGGTTAAGTAATAATAATTAAATTTTTAAACTTTTACGGTACAGTTAGTATCACAAAAAATTTTAATAATTCTCAAAGAAAAATTTTAAAGCAGCCATTTTGCTATAATTAATATAATTTTAAACTTAGGCCTAGGTTTTAAAATAAATTTTCTTGCCTCATGCAAAACAAACTGAAAAAATTTTACTTTGAATCTCATTATATTTGATTTTTAAGAAGTTAAACATAACTGACAAGTTCTGCACATTATAAGTAGCCTAATTTCATTTCTGAACTTGTACGGTTTCACTATCATGTACACAAAGTGTTGCAAAAGTGCATGTCAATATTTTTGCGTAACAATCCACCCATCAAGAATGATAATAAATGGTTGGTGAACATTGGCCCGAAACCATGCTATAACTGTATGTAGGTATTATGACAGGGCATGGCGTGCGATCTGGATATTGTTATTGTGAAACGCTCTATGAGACGATGCCTACCGTACAGTTAGATTGTCTCGTCAGGTGTGTAGTTAAAAATAATTCCTATAATCGCATTTCACATTACTCCAACCCATCCTCTACGATGTGTAATACACATTTTGCATGCAACTGTAGTGCAAGGAAGTGCTTTATCCGATCTACGCACTTAGAATAATTTTTGTTCCTTCAGACATGGAGATTCGTCCACTAAAATACTGACATACAGTTTTGCGTCATCATTTATAATAATTGTATTCAGAATGACAAAATACACGATTTTTTTTAGGGACTGTGATAGTTTAGCATTGTGAAAGCTTACCTTCCATTACGGTTATCCAGGTTTGATTTCCAGTGGAGGTTACGCCCTATTTTAGAAAGTGGTGAAACTAACGAATTTTGTCTTAGGCAGGTGGGTTTTCTTGATGTGCTTCAGAATCTTCAGCCCTTTCATCCCATCACTTAGCCATACACATTATCAACTTCACCAGCGCACATAATCTAACTACTAAGTGCAACGCCTAGCGCGCTACAACTGCATTGTAACGTACAGAGAAATACGTTTGTTTACGAAACTATTCCATGTGTGCTCATTGCTCCAACGTAAGATAAGAAAACACTTCGGACAAGTACGAATTAAAAACAACTTTGCTGTCCTAGGTGTAGCCAGTTTCGTTTGGGATGAAGAGCTTAGATAATTAAACAAAGTATTTAAATTAATTATCTTAATTTATCACGACATCTATAAACACTTTACATTAAGTAGGCCTACACAACATTCGCGATTGACCATTTTAAATAAACATTTGAGATACTATACACATGTAATCTTCCCAAGAGCATAATCAACTACTCTAGTGAATAATTAATAAACATCTATCTCTCACATCAGTCCTCCGATCGAGAAATACTCTATCTAGTGAGGTCCCGCAATTTACAGCTCCAGTCCAGCCTGTTCGTCCACTCTCGCACTTACTCGCACAACTCCGAGAGTGTAACCATCGTCCACAACTGCGTCACCTCTCAACGACCTGCTGTTCTCGCCTCGTCCCTAGATGCCAAGTCCGTAGCGAACACTTACCGACTAAAAGCCGCAAATACAATAAGCCGGTATTTACAGTCGCCTGCGACGACAGCCAAAATTTTCTCAGAGCTCGCCGATTGTGCTGGTTGATGTAAACTGAACGTTCCATGTGTTGTGATTACATTCAGTCACCTCCGAGCTGAATGCTTGTCATGGATGACTGACTGGTGCCCACCCATTCAGAAGACCAGTGCCGTCAGCCAGGCCCGATTGGCCCGCATCGTCAGGGGTGGGAAGATGGGGGAGGAAGAAGGGCACAGTTCGCCGCCTCGCCCCGGGACTGGAGGTAGCACGAAGGGGAGGGGGGGTGGCATGACTTATCAGGTCGCAGCACAATGACTTTGAGAGCACTGAATCGTTACAATACATTAACCAGATTTATGTGAATTTAAGATCGGAACATGCATTGAACATTAATGAAGACCTTGCACAAATAAAATTGTATTGTCACCACTTAAATTCCTGTAGTAAAAATGAATCGGCGGAAATAATGTACGCCATTTCAGCGCTTGGCTCGTAGTACTGATGCAGCATTTGAGACATGCCTCAAGGTCACACTTAAGAGCCCTATATAGCACGCGCTAGATATCGCATTTCAGGGACGGAAACAGGCAGGCGATAAGAGCTAGACTAACTAGCTTGTGCGTAAACAACAGTGTCACCTTTGTGCGTGGCCGTTGGCTTTTTCCTTCATGACTTTAAGCTGTGACCATTTTTTTTTATTTATGAAAAGTGCGTAGTAAAATCTAGCGAATGCTTCTGAATTATCGTTTTAATATTCCAGTTGTTCATTTTTTACGTGACAGCGGTCTGATAAATTCAGTGTTAGGCCATTTTGAGGTACCCAGAAATCATGTTTCTAAGCATGTCATCGAAAAAACAAAAATAGAGAAGCATAGTTTTAAATGTGGTTTCTTTTAGTAGATAAAGATATCAACCGTACGTTAAGTTATGTCTATAAAAACACTTACTTCTAACACGCTGCAACACAATTTTTGCATCAGCTGTATTGGACTCTTAATGCTCCACAGCTTCTGAGTCGTTGGCGAAACCGCTAAAAGTAGGCGGCCTCCGAAATGCTCTAAACAGCTGGAGAATGAACATTGTTGCAGCCTGTTTATAGAGGAAGATTTTTTTAAAGATATACTATTTAACATGTGTGTGATATCTCTATCTACGACGAGAAGAAAACACATCTAAAACTATGCTTCTCTATTTTTATTTTCTCGTTATGATTATTGTAAACATGGTTTCGGAGCACCTCAAAATGACTGAAATTAGCATTCTTCGGACTTCGGTTACATAAGAAGTACCAACTAAATTCGTAAAAACTAATAAATAAGCATGCACTGGACTATCCAATTTCAGTGAATAATAGTGTAGAGTCACTGCTTAATGTACCATAGGCAATAGCCAACGACCAAACGACAAGTCATTTCGCATTCCGTGTATAAAGGCGATACGGTTGTTGACGCACGAGCCAGTCCACCTCATTTATCACATGCCTGTTTCCATATCGTAAAGGCGGCCTCTATCATTGCTGTGTAGTGTTCTTAAGGTAGGGCATCAGCCTCCATATTGGATTAATAAATGTTTTGCTTTTTTAAATTTTAAGAAGGAATGTGTAAGATTTGCGATTACAGCGTGAATTATATTTACATTGTGCTACATAACCAGCATCGCAGTTTAACTTGTAACGAATATTTAAGTCGCAATCAGACAAACAAATTAAGAATGTAATGTAATTTTTTTGACTGTTTGCAGCCTAAATATGAGTTTAAAGTTCACCAGTGGCATTTGTGCTGTAGCACAAAATTGTAACAATTGTGTTGTCCTGGGAGCAGCAGGTGCGTTTGGGATGGAGGTCTTGGATAGTAAAATAAAGTAATTAAACTTAAATTTCAAAATTTTTTACAATCTTTATACAAGCATTACATTTACTGCATATTATTCGCAATTTGAATTTGTAATAAAAATTTACAGTTATTGTATACATGTAATCTCCCAAAAACCTAATTTACTACCATAGTGTATTATTAATAAACGTGTCTCTATCTCATATCAGTCCTCTGACTTCATAAATCTCTATCTAGAAAAGTCTCACAATACTCAGCTAAAACCTGTTCGTCCGCTCTCACAATTCTCACACCACACGAAGATTATCACCGTCTTCCCCACCTCCATAGCCTCTCCTCGATCTGTTCGTTTCACCTCAACCCTCGCTGCCAAGTCTGTCGCGAACACTCACCAGCGAAACACCGCAATCACTCCAATATGCTCGCAGTGTGCTGGTATTTATAGTCGCCCGCGACTACGCCCAGAAAAATCTCAGAGCTCGCCGACCATGCCAGTTGACGTAAGCTCAACATTCTAGGTGTTGTGGTAACATTCAGTAGCATCCGAGCTGAATGCTTGTCACTAATTACTGACAGGTGCCCACCCATTTAGAAGGCCGGTGACGTCAACCAGTCCTGAGTAGCCCGCGTCGCTAGGAGCGGGAAGATTTAGGGAGGAGTAAGGGCGCAGTCCGCCGAATCGTCGCCGAGACTGGTGATAAAGGAACAAGGGAGGGGAAGTTGTGTAACTCGTCAGGTCGCTCATCCCAGTGCATTCGAGTGTGCTGACTTGCTACAGTATATATAGAATTCACGGTATAATCGCAAATGTTACCCTACTTGACAAATAAGTAATGTTTCAATAGCCCTGCTTATAATATCTTAAAAATGTAGTGAAGTGGTGAGAGACACGTTTATGAGACACTTATCATAAATGTCCATGGTAATGGGCCCGTAACGAGGGAACGATGAGAGCCATACTTTATCGCTCTACGAGAACCACTTCACCTCTATATGCTGCGTGCTAAAGTGGTATGCAGTGTTTTCGTGGTAATGTTTTTGTTATGAATCTCTAAAAAGGTAATGTTAAAATTAATTTTGTGAATAGTAAACAGTGACGCCCCCTCCCCCCTTTTCAAGGCTTCTTATTTCCTGTCTTACGGACGTGGGTGTTATTTTGGTACCCCAAATTCAAGTATGCTGTATTTTTAAAGATATAGAAGCGTACATTAAGGTGGTGTCCACCCAAGCCGCCAAACGTGTTTAAAGCTTTGGCTGACGCATTTTTCTTTCTCGAAAACTCAATGTTCGTGAGTAATATCTCCCATGGAATAGCTTTTGTAATAAAGTTACCCATATGTATACACTTTTCAGGTCACTCCTTAATCTGCAAAGCTTATTTATCTGTGGCCGAAAAAGGCGGAAATAGGTGTTTATCAGTTATTTCCAGACTTGATGACCTTGGTTAGGAAAAATCAATATAGATGGGTGAGGCATACGTGTATGTTGAACATTTCATCATCTCTGAATGTCTGATAGAGATGAGTTGTAGACGAGAAGAATGCACGACGTTTTATTGACTTACTGCGTAGAGACTAGGATACGGTGTTATTCGCGTGCCGGGTCGCTCTTAGCTGTCCGCACTTCTTGCACTCAAACGCGCAAATTACTTCTGCACGAGCTTTAACCTTAAAGCCATTCAATAAAGTGTCCTTTTGAAATAGGTGCAAAAATCTCATAGCATTTTTAAACTAAATTCTACGAAAAATTTCAACACTACTTCCAGTTTTATAGTGTAAAATTTTATGTAGGCATTTTGGAAACTAATGCACTGTTCATTCACTATATATATATTTTTTTTTCACGTCATCTTGGCTTGTTTTTTTTTTCATAACAAAATTGGTGAGATTTTATGTGCAAAAACCTATAAAATTAAGAGGTTTATTTCTGCCAAAAAATTTAATTAGAAATCACAACATATTTGCGACAAAACAACATATATATTCTTCGATAAAATAATTATGTTGCTCTACAAATTATTTTCAAAATCCCGGCAATACTACTAATGAAGTTATAAAGTAAATGTCGTTTTCATAGATAAAATATTACGAACGAGTTCCACTCTTTTCGCTTGAAAATATCCGTGCATGTCACATTCAACACCGTTAAAAAGGCCAGGTACATAAACACCCTAACAGCTATGTTTTGAAAAAATAAGGATGATGACAGGACAATACGAAGAAACATCGAAACCGTAATGAAAGGGCAGGGGAAATATAAGATTCCCGACAAGGACAACCGACTAACCACATCGTCCGGCACGTTTCATGTCGGAATCACAATGGCGCGACAGAAGCGTCAGGACCGCTGCGACACTGCAAACAAAAGATGTCCTCCAATCAGCACCGAGGATTCTGTGACGTCAGCGCTATAGAAATGGAGAACACGACGTGAATTCCTAGTATCGATTTCATAGTTTTCTTTTTCGAGTCGGAATGTAATTTTTTGTCCAAATATTGCTGAAAGGGGTGAGCATGTAGTAAATTTTGATTACTTGTTTTAAAAGAGACATTTTTGTTGGCTAACAAAAGAAGATCAAAACGTTTCTGAGCAAACGCTTAATTATGCCTTTATTTCCACATTTTGAAAAATCTGTATTACTTTAAACATATTAGGTTGTACTATAAATTAGTGTGTAGTGTAGTTTTCAGTATTTGTCACGCTGCAACCAAACTAGTGTTCGCAATAACGAGAATTGTTAGTGTCGCATAGCTGCCGTCGTGTCTCTTCCGTCGTGCAAATGAATTCCAACATCACGCACGCTGACCTTCGATTTGACCGCGCCGTGAGTCGATTCTGGATCGTCTTGGTGCAAGGCGAGTCATCTAACCCTTGGTCAACCGCGCGTGGCAACTCAAGACAAACTATGTTAGTTTTCATCACATACTTTCAGAGAAACTTTAGTTGACGGACGAAACATGTGAAACAGAACGCTGAAAAAATGTTATACTTTTACGAAGGAAATTCATGGAAACATTATCGCCAAAAGAATACTTTTTAAAACGGCAGACGTTATCATTGTGAAGCATTTTATTTTACTGGGAACATGGGTTAAAGTTCTGAACTGGATTCTAACGTCAAGCTATTACAGAATTACAGTTAAATTATAAATAAAAAGTAGGCAGTGTGGAACAATTTAATACTTTTTTCTGTTTTAATAACCTTTGCCCTTAAAGTTTTATTGTATTTTACCGGAAAATATTGTTTAATTTTGTTTGAAGTGAAGTTTTAATAAAAACATTCTCACACACATACGTTATTGGTATTATTCATATGTTTTCAATAAATAACTCCTCTGCTTAATAATTTTTTCAAGTCAGCTGATAGTCTTGAACAAATTCCCATTTGGCAAGTTTTAGGTCACCTAAATATTGGTTTAATGTAAACATATAATTCTCGCATTCAAAAGGATGTGGGTTGTATTCCCAGATTTTAGTCCATACCCGGGCTTAATATTGTTATAGGTACGTACACTCCTGGCTCATGCTGTTCCTCTTTAAGCTTCATGGCTCATTCACTTATGCTAATAATTGTAGCTGGTTTCAATCTTATTAGTTGGTTGTAAAAATAACTATAGGTCTATATAGTTTTATCTTATACCTCTTACCTGTATCGATACCTCACTCAAATTTGTTTTCTACTTTTAGAAATAAAATCTTTCGAACATCTGTATATAAATAAATAACTTTTTCTAAGTACAATTATTAATATTATTTATTATTTTCTGTTCACGAGAAAAACTTAGTTTAACCATGTGTTAAATATTTATTTGGTTTAGTAACTGAAAATAAATTGGGATGCTCAAGAATTTCAATAAATGCAATTAATTACCTTTGCTTGCCATGCATTTACCCCCAGAACAACTCAATTTAAATTTTGTTATGTGTATATATATTCGAGCTCAATTATAACTTTAAAACTGTATAATTTTGTAGCACTCAATTTATTTTAAAAATAAGGCTGCAATTCACATGATAACTTACTTCTTATGAGATATCCGAAGTTTTGGTAAGTTACAAGCCGCAGTTTTTAAAAATAACTTGACATAGGAAATGGCTGTACTTTAACACCGATTTGTAATAGTACAAAAGTACTGTTTGTAATATTTCAGAATATTTATAGTGCATAATTTTGTAAACTCTTCTTTAATTACCTATGAAACTGAAACTCTTGTTTACACGTCCAACGTCACATATATTAAACGGAAATAATTATGATATGAGAAGATGTGTGATTTAATGCTAAAAATGTACGTGAAGTGATCGTATTTAAGTTTTGAAATTATATACAGGAAAGGGACATTGTATTTAAATATGATATTTTTAATTTCCTCTCATATGGGATAGTACTGATGTGACAAATTATACTACAAAAGTAAGACTTTCGTTTCTTTTTATTGATACTTCAGATGTCAATAGTATTAAAAAACTGAATTATGCCCTGTGGTCTTACCGAAACTTAATTAATCCGGTCACTAAATTTCAATATCAGCGTTTGTACACAGGCATAGTGGAGATTAGTCGTGTGTGCTTCAAGAAAGCAAATCAAAGTCTCTCGTTTATATTTTGATTGCTAAGGGGTAACTCAAACATGATGTCAAAACATGCCGTGTTTGAATTCCAGTCCCTTTTGCCAACGCGAGGGTCAACATTGGCCTGCGACGAGGGTAAATAAACTAGATATTGCCTTTCCCACACTTTCTACAGTAGAAAAACAACTGCTCTCATCAAATAAAAATTTCTATAAGAAAACTATAATCTCGTACAGCATTCACGATGAAGTATGTATATACGAGTATTACGTTGGTAAAACTGTCAATTAAGATAATTATTAATTAAATATTTTGAAAACTATCGCAACGACACATTATTACTTTTTAAATTTTTACTAATACTGTTAAAATTGCAGTTATAATATCTGAAAATATTTCAACCCTAAAACTATTTTACAGCGTGCGCTTTTCGCATAATGATAACAAGGCAAACGTAAAATTATATTGCTTTTGAGGCATAGTCAAGACAAATTGCGTATTCACTAAAACTTATGTAAAATATTTCCTCACAAAAAAATTTACAATAAGGTATTAATATTTCCCAGTGCCATTCATAAAAACTCTTAATATAAAAAATATGTATGGATGATTAAGTGTTAGATAAGTTTGGTTTCCAAGAGTTCTTCGAGATGTACGGCTAAGACTTGCGAGGACTGTGTAGGTTGGCCAGTCAGAAAGTCTTTTAAGATATTCTATCTCAAGATACTAGGTGAAGCAGAAAAGAAAAAAACGTTTCGGTATGGAAAACTTCAGATTATATACAACACGATCGCTGTGTACTTTCTAGGTAAGTATCGACTACATTAGTCAAGCGGTGAGCATCATTGTAAAAACGTTTTGGTAAAATTCATAAATATGAACCCAAACATTGTATGGGATGTTTACAATACAGTAGTGTGGTATCATTCCTATGACATTTCTTAAACAGTAAAGTAAATGTTATAAGACAGCTGTACGGTAACATTACAATATGTTTTTAGAAACAATAACAAACCAGCTTTGTAAATTTCCAAGACTCATATTTAGATAATCCGTACATGGAAATTAATTGGAAAACTTATAAACCTGTGTCTATAATCACTGGTTAGTAATAGCATTAAAAAAACCTTTACACGCGTGTATAACCTTTTCAAGTCAGTATATAACATATTACAAATTTTGCCGTCGAAAAATACCAGAATATTTCGCTGTCTATTTAAGTAGTAAAATCTTTGCTCAATATCTTAAATAAGGCTAAGGGGTAAAGAATATGATTTTATGCTTAACACCTCTATATATAAAAATGAAAGCTGACTGATTGACTGACTGACTGACTGACATATCAAACTGCAGCCCAAACCACTGGACCTAGAATCGTGAAATTTTTTGTGGGTGTTCCCTTCAGGTCGTAGGCGAGCACTAAGAAGGGATTTTCCGAAATTCGACCTCTAAGGAGGTGAAAAGGGATGAAATGTGTTTCCGAAGAAACGTCGATAGAGCTCGAAACCGACGGCCAATCATCGTGATTTTTCCTTTAATAGGACACAGGTAAAAATGCTTACTAGCCAATGTAAGGATTTTTCGAAGTTCGACTTTTAAGGGGCTGAAAAGACCTTAAATGTGTTTCCAATCAACTATCGATATCAATCGAACCCTTCGGGATAGAGAGTTGATATTCACTTCAAAATATTACTTACGTAAATACCCAAAAAGTAGTTTTAGGTTTTTTCGAAATTCGACCCCCAGGCAGTAAAAAGGGGCAAAATGTGTTTTTAATGAATCGTCTATATCTTTGAAACACAATTGGCTATCGTCGTGACTTTAACTTTAATTGGTTACTTTTACAAATGTCTATGACAGGACTTAAAATCGTTTCGAAATTCTTTATTTAAAGGGGTGAAAATACGTGAAATGTGTTTTCGATTATCTTTCCATATCTATCGAATCAATCAAGATATGGAAGTGCTCTTTGCTTTAAATTCGTGCTTTTGTAAGTATCCCAAGCACCATTTAAAATATATTTTCCGAATTCGGCCCTAAACGGTTTAAAAAGGGGGTAATATGTGTTTTCGACTCACATTCGACATATATCGATCCCATAGTGTTTTATATAGAGACGTGATTTTTCTTTAGGATTGATGCTTACTCAAATACCTAAAAAGTAATTTCAGGAATTTTCGAAATTCGCCACCTAAGGACGTGAAAAGGGGTGAAAGGTGGTGAAAAGCGTTTTCAATTAATCGTCGATATATCTTGAACCCAGCGGGCTAATGTTGTGTTTTTTACGTCCACGAGATACCAATAAAGTATTCTAAAACGTGATTCAAGGGTTTTTCGAAATTACACTCTTAAGTGTAGAAAAGACCTTGAACGTGTTTTAGATAAATCCTCGATATCTATCGATCCCATCGAGATAAACAACTAATTTTTGCTTCAGGATGATGGTTACAGAAATCATCGCAAAACGTTTTTCAGATTTTACGAAATTCGATTTGTCAATATTGTGCAGGGGTGATTAGTTTTTTTTTTTTTTGTGAATGATTGATTTTAATTCACCTGAACGGGCTAGCGATGTGATTTACACTTCAGTTGGATACTTATACAAATGTCTAAGATGTAAATTTAAAATATTTCGAAATTCGACACCCAAAAGGGTGAAAAAACACAAAATTTGTTTTCCTTCAACCCACGATATCTATCTAACCAGTAGCGATATTGAGGTGTTGTTCGCGTCTGAGTGATGCTTTCGTAAATATTTAAAATAACATGTATGTAATTTTTTTCTTTATAAGAAACGTGGTTATTAAGAATAAAACTTAGTTGGTCAATAATCAAGGCAGACGATCCGAAAAGCAGGAACGAGCAGCGAGAAACAACCTACACAAGAGTTTAACTACAGTAACTTATCGAGACGTGGTGTTGTACAACCTCTATGAGCCCAGGACACAGATATTTTATTTTTTTAAATAATTTTTACTTTCATGAATTATTTCGACGTTACGTGACGCAGTTGTTTGTTACTCAGGTCTAAATTCCGGGAGGATGTGGGCTCGAATTCCGTTAAAAGCTGCGTGCGAACGTTCAATTCTGACACACAGAAACTACAAGGCAGATCGAATTAGTGAAATTTACATGTAGTCTTTAAAAGGGGTAAAATTGCTGTTCGCTTTCCTCTTAAGTTCGTCTAAAATATCAGCTGACATATCGTCTGTATACTGCCAAGAGTGATTGAGCCATAAACGCTATTTCGTTTAAAAAGAGTATTAAATTGTAGATATTAACAAAAATGTGGTATGTTACTATACTGTGACACAACAGTACGAAACGACGAAAAGACTTTAAAATTGGGCATTTGTTCGTGAACAACATATACATATTCCTAGAATTTTTATCATTTTATCTCATTTTGACTTGGTCACTTTTGGCAGTAAACCGACAATATATCATCTCACTTATCTCAGGTTTGGGGCACCAAATACGTTTTCGCGGAACCTTTACCCTCTGAAACTTTGTAATGTCAATAAAGTTAAAGTGAATATTTTGACAATATATAATTGAGGGCACCGTCACCAATGGTTGTGTTCAGGGTAAACGGATTTTTCTTATTCGATTAACCTCTTACCTTAGGTGTCTGTAATTACCCCACAACGTCAAATAGGCAAGGCTATAAATAAGGCCCAGGCGAAGTCGCTGTTAGTGGCAGGAAAAAACTTAAGACTGCTTTTGCGTGGACAGCTATAGCTACTTATCCTGCTGCAGAATTGGACATTCTAACACTTGATGACTGAAGTACCAATCTGGTGTATAAAGAGGTTTTTCAATTAAAGTAAATATTATCAGTTACGAATAATACTCGCGAGCAAAGTCGCGGGGGACTGCTAGTTACATCATAAAATAAAAGAAGTACCACTCATAGTTTCATGCTAGCAAACGGTCGGTGAGAAGTCGGTCAATTTAAGAGATTTGCGCCTAGAGGCTATGGTGAGACATGTTACACTGTCTTTGACGCCCTTAACGCTCCGAACATCTAGATCTCAAACGCGCCTAGCCGATTACAGTACGCAGGCCTGCTAATTATAAAAGAAAAGACCCTAAATGTGTCTTAGTGACAAAAAACTGTTTTTTTCATAATGTTATTTTGCATGGAACCCTCCGAATAAGACACACACGTGTATCAATAAATATTCCATGTATTAGACTTTTCGTTTTCTGTCTGCCCGAACCGACGGTTCTGTCTCCTCGTGTTGGCTACCCGAGTGGACGTATTTTGCGCTCCTATGACAATATTTTAACCAAGCACGCACTGATCTTCGGTGCTAGAGATCCTGGATTCGAATCCGGCACGGTAATGGATGTTGTGTTGTCCATTCATCTCACTTCATACTCATCGACTCTTAATATCTGGTTAAAATTCCGTCAAAAACCGTCTCACCACCTCCTACTAAACATAATTATTTGAAATTGTAAGTTATATAGCCTACATATGAAGTAATGATTTGAAAACATCAGTAGAGCATTACAATGGAGGTGGGAGGGGAGAGATGGTCAGCGCTTAACATCGAGGTCTTTAGTGCTGGTGAGGGGTGGCATGATACGAGTATGGAGCAGCGTTGGAGTGAAAGGGCGGGGAAACGGGAGATCCCCGAGAAAACCCGCCGACCTGCGGCATCGTCCGGCATGATTCCCACATGCGAAAATCCGGGGACTGACCCGGCCGGGAATCGAACCCGGATCGCCTTGGTGGGAGGCGAGAGGTCTGACTCCTAAAATGGAGGTATATATTCAGAAAATCACGTATAATTGATGAATTTACTGGCTTGAAAATCGAGTATCATTTTTATTTTGTCAGCGCATGAATCCACTTATTGTATGAAAACTGAACTATCTAAATACCGATTTATGAAGGTCTGCAACGTATAAATGTTGAATAAATGTAAGTAGAGGACTGTTTTTACCTCTAGTGATTTCGGAAATCCGCAAATTAATTAATTCTTGATGCCCGAACAGGGAGTTTGACCAGGTTTTACAAATTGCTAGTTTAGGGTGTACCACTAAGTCATCTAACTCAATAATAAATAATATAATTAATATAATTTCTTAACATAATTCCTCGTTATAATATCATACCTTGTTAACAATTTTTGAATATTTCCTGTAGAGAATGGCATACCCTACGAAGTGAAACAACTTTTGCTTTAATGTGTCATTTAAATTCGTCCCAAAGTTAGGCTATGAAGGACCAACATTTCAGCTTGAAATATTTCACGTAGTTACCTAACTAATACTTTTATGGCTCGACGTATTTCGCCTTACTGCCTAATTTTATTTTCCTGTATTTTTTATTCTGAACAAAAAAAGTAAACTTTAAATTACTAGCGCAAGCACTATTTACGTAATACTACATTGAACTGTTAGCCAGTATTTAGACCACAATATGTCCAGCTACATTAAAAATTTTTTTTAAATTGGTTGGATTCCCTACAGCCTAAATAAACGTTAAACGTTCAACTCTTAGGCCTATTTTCTAGCGCAAGATAAATATAATTTTCTTTATAAGCCCCCTGTTAGAATTAAAAAAAAATCTAATCATAAATAATTCAATATTACAAGTAATGCCGAACATTATTCGTTCAGTGCGTCACGTGAAATTTTCGCAAAAATCTTTTATTTTCGTGATCGAGTGAAGGGTATACTGCTGTTTGCAGTCTAAACTTAACAAGTGGTGTAGTATATAACTTGTATGCATCATCGACAAAATAAGTGTTCCGTCTAAAGTCAGGTTTTCTGACGATAGTTCTCCCTTTTCTCCGGCCTACTGCCATCCTCTTCAGGTTCGTCTAACTTCCGCTTCCTTTGATGTCATCTATTATGTTGTATTTATTTCTTCCTCTCGATCTCTTCCCACAAACTAGTCCTTGCACAGCTTCTGCAAACAAGCAATACTTTTTCAGTGCTGCCCTATATAGTTTTACTTCCTTTATTTGTGGTTTTCAGTATTTTTTTCTCTCACCAACTTTGTGCAATGCTTCTTCGTTGGTTACTCTTTCCATCCAACTTATCTTTCCCATCCTTCTCCACATCTACATCTCAAATGCTACCAGCCTTTTCTTATCTTCGCTTCTTAACTTCCATGTCTCTGATCCGTGTAAAGCTACACACCAAACACAGCACTTAGCAAGTCTTATCCTCAGTTCTTTATCTAGTTTGCCGCATAACAACTTACTATTTCCTATTAACTGCTTCCTTTGCTGTAGCAATACGAGGGTTTATCTCTTGATGGCATGTCAAGTTAGTAAGTGATGTCGGTTACTATGGTATACACACACACACACACACACACACACTAGTTATTGAACGCGGCTTCGGTCGCGTTAATGTCCTTTAATAAATGTCAAAGACCACTGAATAAAAAATCAAGTACCCACGACTTTGTTCCAGTATAATTTGGCCCTGGAAAAGAAGCCGCGTATGAACCACTTGGGAAGTTCACATAGTATGACTCGGTTCCTGACCGTTGCACTTGCGTTGTCACCTTCTAATTCCAACCATCTTTGTGTTACTGGGACCTGCGGCCCCTGATTGCAGCGTCAACTAGTCGTGTTGTTGAGGTTTGGATATCGCGAAAATATTCTCCGTGTTGAGATATCTATGTTTACCAACTTTGATAGTGCGGAAATCAGCTGGTAGACCTCTACAAATTTCATCACCTATTTCACCCCCTTCAAGTTTTATTTTCGCGATAAAAAGGAGCCAGTGTTCTTCTCCAATATGTAATCTATTTGTACACAAATTTTCATGAAAATTGGTTGAGTGGTTTTGGCGTGAAAATGTAACAGACAAACAAACTCACATTCGCATACACACACATATATATACACACATACGTACATACATAATGTGTGTAAAAACTTGCGCTGTTGTCGCCTTTCGAGAAATACTTACAAGTGAATGAAAAAGGTTTGTTTGATTTCTAAAAACGCAATTTTAAAACTGAATCGTACGTAGATGTTTGGGTTTAACATTGTATGATCCACAAAAACTTGTCACGTGACTGAGCAAACCTTTTTTTTACCTCAACTGGATACTTAAGGGTGGGAGGGGGTGCAGAGGCCACGCCGTAAACAAATGACGAAATTTTAAATCGTTTACAAGGATTTGAACCACTAAACAGAATCCGATGGTTTTTTTCGACGCAAGGTTTCAATTGTGGATCTCAGGACGTGCGGAGATAGTAATTTTTAATAAAAATTTCTAAATAAGAAATCTTTTATATCGAATATAGTTCATGATAAAAATACAGAAGTTACTAACTTTAAATTTTTTGTCTCAAAATGTACAAAACAAAATAGTCTATGTTTTTATATTGGGCCAATCAAATGAATACCTATAATTAAGTGTTTTAATTTTAAACGAAATTTTAAACTTTTCCAAGTAACTACTATTTGTTGATTGTGTTCTAACAGTAATTTATAATAAAAATATAATAATTAATTTGTTATAAAATCATGGACATATTATTGTGTAAATTATCATGCAAACATTTGCCAACAATAATTTATATATCTTATAATGTATTTTTCCAAAAATTAACGTTTTATTAAAATCACTATACTTGCATGTTCAGATTTCCGCAATTCAAATCTAAAACCGCCAAAACAAACTCCATCGAATTCTATTCAGTGGTCCAAAATTGTATTATTGATGAAATAGTTTCGTCATTAGTGTAGGGCGCGAAATTTCATTCCCTCTTAACATAACGACCTAATGTCATCTATCAAAATGTTAACGAGGAATTTATCTTGATGCTGGAGGCATAAATTAATTCAAACTCTCAGGGATAACGCAGGAGATCGAGTTTATTGAGACATGGTATTGTGGACCTTGCAAACCTCTCAGATAAATGTTACTAACTAAAAACATGGAGAAGAAAAATTTAGAAACATATGTACACATGGCTTAGAGACATGTCAATTATCTTATCTACGGGACACCACTATACGTTATGGATATCTGCTGAAAAAAATCATGCTGTCTGTGATGTTATTAAAATGACGCCTGCGATGTTGCAGTGAAAGCAGCAGAGTCTGCGTGGATTTTGGGAGCCATCATATCCTGTAAATCGCATTCATCTCATGGTATGCAAGAACGTCAATAAAACAATACAGGATCTTCTAAATATTCTTTCCATGTTTTCCTTACAAATTTTAACGGAGAACCGCCACTTCTTATCTTAAAATTTTTATTATTCTTGTATTTATCGAGCAAAGTTTGATTTCTCTTCACTAATACTTTCAGTGTACAGAAAACATTTCTGAAGTACGCACTTGTTTGCATAAATTAATTTATTTTGTAAAATAATACTATAACTGGTTTACACAAAAACCAAGTTGTATTTTGTATAAAGCAAAATGAGGTACATGTTTAGTCTAAGGCTTAGAGTCTACAGACTCATGTAGCTAGATGTGTAATTCCAACGTTACATAATTTCTGGATTCTTATCTTTCATCTTATTCAACAATGAATAATTTTATTTGTATTTCTCCTGTTTGTGAAATGTTTTTTTTTTTTTTTTGTTTGCTGTTATCCAGACATTTAATACTGGTCGTTATCCAACGAGCAACTGTACATTAGACCTTTGTTAAGTACACGTGGCTTATGAAATATGTAATATTTATTGTATACCTATTATTACCCTCACCAAAGAAAATTTTCGTATGTACCTTTCGTGTGTTAAAATCGTGACTACAGTTCAATTTTTTTCTCGGTTTTATCTGGCTTGCTTCTACAGTAATTTGTTCTGTAAGAGTTGTAATATGTTTTGCAAAGAAAGCCAGGCATTGCTGATTTTACAGAACACGTTAATAAAAAACGCGACAGTTGTCCTTATTTTGACAGGAGTATTGTAATATTTTACCTATTCCATTGCGATGTAGATGTCTGTCAAAGAAAACTAAAGAACAGAGAAAAACATGAATAAGCAGAGTATTCATTTGTCAAAAGACTACATACACAACATAAAATTCCGTAAATGGAATTAGGGCTAAATAAACCAAGGGCAGGTACGTCCGATATATTACTCTGTTTTGTTTCGTCCCATCGTTGTGTGGTATTTTTTTAATATTTTGTCTGTTTGTCCCATTGCCAAAGCAGGCCTCACACCTGGTTTGGCCAGTGTTATCTTTACTCAATTTGTCTGTTCTTTGTTTATTTGACCCTGATTGCTGTTTGGAATTTAATAGTGTGTATGTATCCTTTTGACGAGAGTACTCTATGCTATTAATATTTTTTTTCTAATTTATTTCATTTTATTTCACAGATATCTGTATCAAAATTGAGTATGTTCAATAAACTAAATCCAGTCATGCACTCCCATTGCACAACTATTTCAAAGTTCAGCAGTATTTTTCTTTCAGTGCGATGCAATTATATCAGGCAACAATACCAGAAAGTTTTTATAATTAGATGTATCACTACTGCACTGTGGGGCCAAAATACAGCACGTGGTTTGGTTTTGTGCATTATGTCATTCCGCGTTATTTTGACACTGAATATGTCTTTGGGCGTGGCCTGGTCGGTAGAAGGATAGTTCGCAACTAACGAACGATGTTATCAAAGATATCGACGTCCGCGCATGAATGTAAGGTACAGTTAATTGCAATGGCTATCTAGATAGGCTCCGTTTGTGGGTGTGTAATGGAATAAAATCTATGGAGCCCTAAGGTTGCTACTGACAGGCTTATGAAATGCAGTATAGCCTTTATGCACATGCCACTCTTGTGTCATTTTTCTACAAGACTTAAAGCGGTAACCAAAACATGTTATTTCTTGGTAGCTATGAGCTTCTTTTTTAATCAGGTAAGTATTTTTCCACACACGGCAGTCTAAAATTAAGAAGTTTCTATAATTTGAAGAACCCAAACATCTTGTTTCGAATAGGTGTGATGCATTATTTTATTATTTTTTTTACTTATGGGAACACAGTTTAAAGTGTGAATTATTTAATTTCATGTTCAAATGAAGTACAGATTAGGTAATTTCACAAAAAAGAACAATCTTATCCAGTTGCAAAATATTTCAAGTGCAGCTAAGGAAACCCTTAAACTGGCGGCTGATTAGGTCGCCCTCATTGTTGACAATGTATTCTGGTCAGACAGAAAATGTATTTGAAACAAAGTGGGCACAATGTTCTAGACGTCTTCCCAATTCTAATTCTCAAAATCCGACCACGCGTTGGTTTACAAAATCCCAATGTAAACTATTGCGTCGACATGTTTCGGATGTATGTGCACGAAATTCTACAGGACGTTGTTAAACTGTGGACGTGTCAGTATTCCAGCTGATTTATTAGCTCAGCCTCCAGCCACTATTCATATATAATATTACATGCAAGTGTTTCGAACATTTTGTCCCTAAATAATGCATTTTATTGTAACAACTTCTCTAATATTTCTCCCTCTTTGGCCGTCGTAATAACACTTTTTAATAATCAATGTATACACCTATTTGTTTATACTAACTTTTAGTGTCATTTGTTTCAGGTTATTTCTAGACATATAAAGAAACACGATTTCGTTAAAAAATATCAAGATGATAAGCAAAATTTAATTAATAAATAATATCTATGTACTAACATTTTATTACCATGTAATTAAATTCATTATACCATTTATCTCACCCTTAACTTAACCACATAACTAGTTTCAGTATAAAGCGTCCACCTCTGGCTACAGCCACCCAACCACTATAAATCATGTGTAAAACGTAGTAAAATATAAAGTTCATAACAGTACGTTATCCAAAATCGTGATGTTACATGAAATCAATAATGTTAAAAAATTATTTGGAAAATGATTATCAGTTTGCCTTCCGCATAGTGCGAGGTCATGTTAAGTGGTTTGTGAGTTCCTTTTCCTCAATAATGTACGTGTTAAAGAACTGCCCGAAATAATCACCAATTTTCAAACGTACGATATTTTCCGCACATTTTAATTCAACAAACTCACCGAAAAACATAAAAAAAAAAAAAAAAAAAAAAAAAAAAAAAAAAAAAAAAAAAAAAAAAAAAAAAAAAAAAAAAAAAAAAAAAAAAAAAAAAAAAAAAAAAAAAAAAAAAAAAAAAAGTGGTGTGCAGATAGGCGACCTTCTGATGTTTGGGACATCAAAATATAACAACCAAAATATTCGTTTATGTCTGCAATTTACTGCAAAAATTATGTTACGCCTATTTTATGGTGAGTACTAATTATCCTGTTTGATAAAACAGATTACGTATTACTTAATAAAACTTATTTTCCAGTTTATGGCAATGAGAAAGTAACATTAAAACATTACCGCTGTACTAGTGCTGCTGAGGTTTGTTCCGCGTACTACAACAATAAATACGTTTGTCAACACTGTAAGCCAGTTGCCAGAGCTATTCTTTTACGGCTGCGTTTGCATGATGGAACACGAGAGCTACTAATGTGCTGGTGGGTAGTAAACCGAATCATTTGCGAGATTAATGCACGGCTCCAGCGTGGTATTATCAACTCCAGTGGATTTCACTTAGCGTGGGGAATCAATTCCCAGTCGCGGTAACGCGGGCCAGCGAGTGGCGGAAGTGTAGTCGATATCCGCTCGCGCAGCCCACTCCAGCGCTCATCACTTGACTTGCCTAACTCCGGGGAGGGTTCGTACGAGTGCTGCCGCCTTAATGGCCGATAATGAAGATGGATGGCGGCCAGGTTAGGCAGTGACTTCCGCGGCTGCAGACGCTACGATGCTTATCGCGGGGCTACCTGTGCTATCAGGGCTCTCTGGCCATTAGCGGAGTGTTCGGGGCCAACGTCTCCCGCGCTTTTGTGCCCCTACCTGCCCCGCCCAACTGCGACAAGGTGGCGTTACTTGCCATGGGGCGAACATGCGTCTTATAAAATTCATCGTGCAATGGATTAGCCACAGTTTGTGTAAAGGAGAGGGGGGTTATCCTGAGAATAATATAATGAACAACGACTACCCACTTAAAGCGGGGTTTCCGAGACAAAACAATGTGCCCTACTATTGTGCATAGGCCTATACGCCATTGCATTATTTATATCCTCCCAGAAATCTTTCATTAATATTTCTGGGACTATATAATGTTGCAATGGCGTATGTCCACAATTTAACAGTACACTATACCGAATATTTTCTGAATTGTGATAAAAAGACATAATTTTCTCACACTTATATGATTATTTAAATTAGCGAGCTAAATGCAAAGATTTTTATTTTATTTCATACTGCAGGCGTATTCAGGGTGATGATTTGATTTGGTCAGTATTGCCCGAACATTGCTTTACGTTAAGAGACATTATCTCATTGTATGCATTTCCACAATACGTAAAGAAAGTGCTAAGGTAGTAGTCTATATCGCACGCGTTAACATATTCCCTTTTGTATTACCTTTGTGTGACTTTCAATGTTACTGTTTTTAGTAACCCAACTAAAACAAGAATTTATTAACTTAAATTTTACTTTCATGATGGTTTAATACAGTAATACAAACATTGATATTATTCTCCGTCTAAATACCAAATTTTTGTTTCAATAGTCTTGTTCTTGGCTTTCGTGACTCCCGTCATTCCAGGTTTAAAACGCGCAGAGCAAACTCTAACCAGCTGCCGTATTTACGTTCATTTTCGGAGGGTTGTTAAGTTTCAAGAGCGAAGTTAAGAAAGTAAACAGTTTTAACTACCTTGGCGTCGATTCCAACTTGAAGTCAAAACCGTCCCGCTCTCATAGGACGTAAGAGTATTTAACTTTCTGTCTCCACACAGAACCGTGCAAAATACACGTGCTCGAAGACAGGTACATGGAAAGGAGTTTAGCAGAATAAGTGCTCATCTTATCTGGTTTTCAAGAACAGTCGTTGCATACCAAATATTACACTCACAGCTTCTCTAGTCAACCAATAACCGGCACTTTGTGACACCCAGATATAGTCTCTACTTTTTACACAATTTCCATTTTTTATTTGGAATCAGACAGACCAAGTGAAGTGAAGCAATTTTGGCCAGCATTTAACATGCAATGTCTTTAGCGTTGGGAAGAGGTGACATGATATGATTATTGGACAATGATGAATGAATGTGCGGGGGAAATGGGAGATCCCCGATAAAACCCGCATGTGAAAATCCGAGGAACGACCACGGCTAGGAAACGAAACTGGACAACCATGAAGGAGTGCGAGTTCTCTAGTCACTGTGCAAACCACTGCCCTTGGATCTGTGGAGTATTAATTGGCTACAAAGCGATAATTACAGTTTGAAATGTTATATTAAACTTGTGATATTCATTTTACTATCGTATTTGTGTACCATGATGTACAAAGAATAGTAACTAAAAATTTAATTGAATTTGTCAAAATGTACGCGAAGTTTAAATGTGATTATCTTAAAGTTTATTTTTTGTTTGTTTCAGAGTCACATAATTTAAAAATGCAATATTATATACAATTATATCTGTATGACATTTTGCTTACCTGAATTGTGGGCAAATAACTGAATGTCTAAATTTAAAAATAAATAATGAACGTAAGCCGTTGCAAGCGAATGTTGTCGAATAGGAAATATCCCACTATGTAGCAGGAGAAAATGTGAATGCGAATTCTGAGTAAACTGTTGCCATCAAACATGTATACAATTTCAGGAAGAAATATCGTATATTCCAGAAAGTCTACACTAAATAATATATTAAATAAACTACACAAATTAATTCTGTAAAGGAATTTATTGTTTTTGGTATATCATCGGTATTTACATTCATTCACAGACACCAACTTGTTTAAATGTATCACGTGTACATCTGCTACTAAGATTAAAGGTTGTAGGTCACGTACACTGTAAAAAATTTCTTTTACAAATAAAATATTTGGAAACCAAGTTTTAAAAGAAATTCATAGTAAAGCCACAAAGGTTGCCGTAAAAAATACAATGTATATTTTTTAAATTACATGGGTTAGCCTTGTGGCTGTACTTGCACCATGGAAAATATTTAAATTTAAATACTCGTTTTGACTTTGTAATGACATATAACTTATATATCAAATAACTTTAAAATACATATTACAAAAGATTCAAGGAGGCTCTTAGTATTCACCCGCGAATATGTACTATGCGTCTTACTCCTAGACTGCCTTGACTTCCGTATTAGATGGTTTTAGTTTAATTGTTTGTACTCAATTTACGGTACGTTAACTGATAATCCTAATTCTATTTTCATAACCATCGACTCAAAACGAAGAATCACTTTATTCCAAAAATTGCGCTGAAAATATGTGATTTTGTATCACTATGTAATTTGCGCGAAACCATGATATTTCCTATGTATTTTAAAAAGAAAATCCTTGTAACTTCGTAAACAAATAATTTTACAAGGGAAAATTTTGTACATCTACCAAAGTATGTCAAACCAAAAAGATATGCCTTAGAATTTTTATAAATATTTTCAGTGCAGGAACTCTTGCTATACGGACAATAAATTTTACATAGTTGCAAACTTTAGATTTGGAACTTTACTTACGAAAAACCTTACAAAGAAAATATTTGTACTTGTACAAGGATATTTAAAATTTCAAAGAAAAACTTTTATAAATCTAACAAATGATTTTAGAATGTAGGTAGCGTATCTTTAATGCAGAGGCGTCTCTCATTTGGCTGCGACCTGAGAACTGGTTACTGCGACACCACGCCATGTGATCTGCGGGTAGAACACCAATACATTGAAAGCAGAAATAGTTTCATGGTTCCGTTTACTAGACACGAAGCAGAGCCTCAGATATGCATGTAACGTATTGAAACAATTTACTGTAGTGCAAAATTATTTCCTTAAATCAATCAATGGTTCTATCCATTCGAGTATCTTGTCATTTGTGTTGTCATTTTTGTTCTCGTATACTTTAGTGTGAAAATTTTGTACGCCTGCTTTTATTGTTTTATTGCTTCTCTTTGTCTCTTCTACCGTCTTTCTGGATAACGACTAAATCACGGACACAGAGGAATAGGCCTGGACCACGGGCTTAGATAACAGGTCTGGACACTAACCTATCTACCAATGCTATTGAGTTTACCCATTTATGGCTGAAAGCACCGCTAATAATGAATTGTTATTTTAACAATACAAAAAAGTGACGTACGAGTTTGCTACTCCTAGTTCCATTAACGCAATGTTAAAACAACACGTGTGCTGGGGCGTCAAACAGTCATAAGAGGTTCAATATACAACTCCAAGTGTTCAGACCTGTTCCTCTATGGCGTTGAAAATTGACCCTCTTATGACCGATTGGCACTCTGGGGTAGTTTTAACATTGCATAAATGGAACTACGAGAAGCAACTTCTTTTCGCGGCCGTTAGGAGCACTGGTAGTACGACGATATATTACATTCTCAAACAACACTTTATTACCAGTGGCGTATCCGTTAAAAAGTGGTCACCTCACTAGAATTGGTATATATGTCAGTGTCCAGACATGTAATTCTAAGACATTGGACTAAATTACTTTCAGGTAAAGTGTTTGGTATTTTTTTTTATCGTTGTTTCAACTTTCTGAGTACGACTTCATCACTTTCCGAAACTGCATGCATGTTACATCCTTGCTGGCAACAGCTAACACATGCACATTTTTGACTGTGTAGATTTATACAACTCTGCCACATTCACTCACAATGGTGTAAGTCTAAAAAAAATTACGTTTATAATACTAACCGATTTTGAGAATTGTTCCAAAACACTTTATTTGCGTCTTTTGCTATGGGAATGAGAGGGATTTTAGATATCAGGTCTCAAACGTTTTCTTAGAAAACCTGGAAGCGATCAATTTATGTAATTTATGGAGCCTGTAATTCAAACTTAGTGGGTGAAAGTAACAAACATGGTATAAAGCTCAGACATCGGCGAGGCAACAGCGAAACAAGTGTTTGTCTTTTTTGTTTATTTATGAGTGTTAAATTTTTTTTCTGGGAGTTCTTACGACTAAGGAATGCTTTTACTATTTATGTGCACTTTTAAATAACACCACAGTTGATTTTATCGCGAGTTAATTTTTCCCCTTGTTTCACTTAAGAATGGAAATTTTAAAGTTTGATTATTAAAATAGGGCTGCACATCAGTAACCTTTTCACGGATTAATGGAACATTTCTACTCTAAACCGATGCGAAGCGGTTCAATTTGTAGGTAAATAATAAAATTTAGAGGGTAGTCATCTGTATTTTAAATAGTTTTTTTTGCATTGTTTAAGGCTTTCTCTCCACCAATTATTAGGTAACAAAAATTAATCTAACGGTGTTAATGAGTCGAATAGTATACAAATATATTCCAGCTGTTAAGGAGAACATGTGTGATTTCCTTAGGAATATAATACACGCTAAACTCTATTAACATTATGTTGTATGTCTATTCCGCAAAGTATATAATATCAATTGCTTTCTACCACTATCTACGAATAGACTGTTTTCAAATAATACATAATGCTATAGATAATTTCAGGTTAGCTGACAATTTTTAAAGCCGTTGAACATCTACATTTCTTCTATTTGTTTTATCCTTTCACCGTAGTTAGGTGTAACATTTCCTTGTCCAGGACATTTTAATCGCGTGTCATCTAAGCAAAACAGTAGCACTTTTGGGGATGTTAATGTGGTTACAATTTTTTAATTCGTACACTAAAAAAATCTAGCTTCAGTGGCCATGAATCAAAATTTTACATTCTAAACATTACTCATGCCTTGATAATTCTTTCAGTATTCGCTGCCAAACACTGGAAGCTAACGTGTAAGAGTGTGTTGTATTACGTTCAATGGGTTTGATTTCACGGTAAAATTGGACAGAGTTAAAATTTTTTCGTTAACACAATGTAGTGTTTGCTCTGAAGCTTTATATTTTGAAAGCTACCAAATTAAACCCGGGGTAAACCATAGGTAGGCCTACATTATAAATTGCAAATATTGTAACACAACTTTTATGCTGAGTTTCCTATTTACTTCAGTCGGGAAACTATTCCTTGGGTTATTTTTGGGTCTTATAAGTTTTTTGTATAATGCCGAAAATTTTATAAAATCTTAACACCAGTTTGAAGATTAGAAAAGGTTTTCATAATACTACCTCCTTCCTACATATGTTTACTCGATTTATGAGTAATTTAGTGATGGAAAAATTTTCTACTTTCTATTTAATAAAACGTGTAACTGACCCTCAAGAATTGTACAAAGCTAATGTAGGTGAATGTATTTGTGAAAGAAGTATATTTTACATGTCTCTTTAATGAGTCATCAACGATATCAGATATGTTAATGTAGAAATACATCAGAATGTATTTATTTACGTATTTTAACTATATCCATCATTGTGGCGTTCTGCTGTACCTGTTGTTCAAACGAACTTGTAAACTTACCGATAAAGATTGATAAAATGTAGTAAAAATTAACAATGAAATATTTCCCTATTACACTTGTACATAATGTTTCAAATTAAATGTTCGATATTTAAAAGTAAGAAGTGTTAAAACATAATATATTACACTATCATTCTTACTGAGTTTTAAATGCATAAATTAAGTCCTTTCTCTTTAGTTATTCTACAGCAGCAGAGAATATAAGCTATTGTGATTATTTGACACATGCCGATCTTGCACTGATCCTCACACGATGAATTCCTATGCAACACGCACACACACACATATGTATGTATATGTGTGTATATGTATATATATACATATATATATATATATATATGTGTGTGTGTGTGTGTGTGTGTGTGTGTCGATGTCATATTACAGAAAACAGAAAATTAAATTTTCTTTCAACAGCTTTAAAATATTTTGTTGGTATTCACTAAGAAAAATATTTTGCTATCACAAATTAAAATGAGTGTCTGTAAAGAAATATTTTTTTTTTATTTACCACAAAATTATTTGACAAGTTACTTCAACTACAATGTTTTTTTTTTTTTTTAATTAATATTACCTGTTTTCGATACATGACCTTGCAACTTGCACGGTGTAATAAATAAGACATTACAATTCAGGATTTTAGGTGATTCGCTGATAAAGACAGCACCATAACTAAGCAGAAAATATTCTTTGGTAAATTGTCACCAGGCCCTTACAGTTTACGAGATAGGTCCAAAATACAAGCGTGTGAGAATGTGGGACGGGTTGTTGGCAACAAACAATCAAACAAAGGGTCTGACGACATTTTACCAAAAAAATTTTTCTACTTAATTTATTTTTAACAGATTCACTTGTAACACTTAATTTCCGCGTTTTACCTGACACAATGTTGTGTGACCAACTGCAAATACACTATTTTTATTGGAATAAATCGTAGTTTTAGATATTGTTAGAAAAATGCACCGAGCCATATATTAGATAGTAACCCGGTTTCTTATACAGAATAGTTTCCAAATATCATAAATAACTAGAGCCCTGAAAAATTCGCGGGTTCACTGACATGTAAGCTAGCCTGCAAGAATATTTACGAACTGAAGCAGACAACATATGTTCATTAGCTGCTTGCTGTTAACGTGATATATGTCTTTATTAATTACATTATTATTATTGGCGCAGAGACATTCAGGCAAGGTCAAATAAGTCAAATACCAATTGCGAAAGTGACACAAACATACACTTATTGGAATTTTTGCTTGTGCCCAAATGAAAACGCGAATTTTTTAGGTCTCTATAAATAACACATTCAATAGGTAAATACTGAAACACAGGTGGCTTACGTTATTTACCATGGATGAGTTTGTCTATATCAAAAATCTATATTTTCCAGAAATGGTCATGTATACTTACTTAATATCCATAGACGTCACATACAAGTAAAATAAATTGCTAAACAATCTGGGCATTGCGTTTTCAAATGGAAGTGATTTAATATTCTTACAGTTCGAGATAGACGTCTTATAAAAAATTCTTTCTTGTGACGCGTTAATACTACTTTTAAGAAACAAATGGCTAGAATATGTTCTCGGTTATATTAACAGTATTTCAGTTTAATTGAATAACACGTTTGTTTTTAATTAACGTTATTTTGATTCATTTTGTATGTATTCGAATCTTTATTTTCTTTCACTATTATTTTACATTTTTACTTATAGACGATTAGACTATAACCTAAATTTGATTTATTATTTTTTTCGTCGAAAATTTTGTTTCTGTCTAATTGAAGGTGTGACTTTTATTTACGTATGCAAAAGTTATAATATACACCACTGCAATCATTCGTACCAAAGTAAGATTTTTTTTTTAATGAAATGAATTTCGAACCACCTAAACTACATTTTATATAAATAAAACTGCGACTTAAATCCAACAGTTTGCTGCAATTGTCATACAGCCAGTTGCTCGCATGAGTTAGGGAAAATATTTCAAACTCCAAATCGTCAGGTTGTCGTTTTGATTGCGGATTTGTGTCATAACAATTTTTAAATATTATGACAGTTATTGTCAGTTTTATTTAGGCTATTATTTCATTTGCAGATCAGTCTTTTATTCTTCGTCTTTCTTTAAATTCGTATGACTGACTTTGAGTTTTTAATTTTTATTTTTAATGATTCGGGTTTTGTAATTGGTTTATGTGCCTGGTTTGAGTAAAATTGTGACTGATTTTTCAATACGGCATATTTCTTTCATTCTGTTGTAGGTGGTGTCAACTATGCAACTTTTTTTCGCTTGGAAAAGTAGTCACAATCAAATCTGTAAAGATAGAAGTGGAATGCATACGACTTTTTTTTTTTAACTAAGCAGGTTCTCAAAATACATTGTCTTTGGTATTTTTTTTTATTGCGAATTTCAGCAAAACAAAAATCGAATAAGATATACAAAAACGCGGAAGTAATCTATGTGGCAATGACCAGGGTTGTTCTTAATAAATAAATAAAAAAATAAAATTACAGTTAGTAAAATCCTATTATATTACAGCATGTAACACATTTTATGGGCAATAATTAGCTGTTTGTGTTGAAAGAATTTTTCCTTCCTATACCGGCTGTCAGGTAAGTGGTTGGTTTCACTGCTACACATCCATCTGTTTAGGAGACCATCCAGAAGCAGCCATTGATGTGAACATTCAGTAAGAAAACATACATGTAGGTTTTGGCTACTGCTAAATAATACTGCAATAGACTATCCTTTTAAAAGTGCATGCAAAAGAATAGTTAATATATTATAGTAGGCTAAGTGTGGAGTTCAAATATTTTCATTCTAAGCTTACGTCATATGGATGAAATAATTTTACAATCCTAAATGCACACATTGACAACAATTACTTGAGATTGAATATATTGCCATACATCAAAGGCGTTGGTTGCGTAAATATTATACACAAACACATACAGACACACACACACACATATATGTATGTATATATATATATATGCGCCAAACATTGGTGAACTTCTACCCATCAGAGAACATGCAATTTGCCCGAATAAAAAAAAATTAGGCCTCATTAGTTTTGCAATGTCATTCATGAAAGTCACAAAATGGCCGTTCAGGTGTAAGCAAAATAAAATGAAATTAATTAACCTATTAAATCAAAATTAAAGGAACTGAAATTAAATATGACAAAGTATTTTTCATATGCTTGACAAAATTTAGCTTTGAAAATTTTAGTGACAGCCACTACTCTAATTTGTGCAAACATTTAGTTTTTTCAATCAACAAAAATAAATGCAAAACTGTATCCATATGTAATTTAAAAAAATGTTTTGGAACAGCTCATAGCATGCCGGTATCCATACATATTATTTTGTTTGTCCAATTAAACTTTTTTAATTTCGGTTACACCGGAACAGCAAGCAATTTTGTGCGTTTTGAAGAGAGATTTTGCAAAAATTATAGGGCCCAGTTTTTTTATTTTGGGAAATTACATTTATCTGATGTATAAATGTCGAGCAGAGTTTGACACCGATATAAAATAATGAATTTTGACGGATTCAACGTCATTAAATTTAACATAACTGATAAACTTACGCCCTTCTTTAAGACAGAAACGTGTATATATGCATTTCCGTCGGCTCAGCTAATATACAAACGCTACAGTCTTCAAGTAAATAAAGTACTTTGCGTTAAAATTTAAAAGTCACTTCAGACCAATTTTTTACTTACGAGAGTTGCTCATTTCTACATCAAAACCTTAACTACGTTACGTTTATCATGTGACTGATACTAACCAAGGAGTACTGACTGAAACATTTTGTGCTGATGAATAGCTGATGTAATATTTTTGTTTAACGTTTGGTGATATTACTTACATATTATTCACTAACTAGTATTATTTTTAAAGACATCGTTGGCCTATTACACAAAACCGAACAAGGAAAACCTATTTGCGGAAATAAATTCAAAAAATGTACCACTACAACTCTGACTATAACCATTTCAGTTATTTATGTGTGCCGGGCAGTATTTTTCTGCTTTCCTCAATTTTCTTTTATATATTTTTTAAGTTTCATATCGATTTTTGCCTTGACCACACGATTTTCGCTTTAATATTTGAATAGCTCTCAGCTTCGATTCACTCTCGTTCCGAAACCACAAACTTTCGCGTCATTCTTTCGAGCTGTCGAGTAAGGCTTGACTCGTAGAGATCAATACGCAAAAAACTTTGTACTTAAATTTTTTACCTTTATTTTGTGCTTTTTTCTGGGTGAAACGTTATTATATTTTTCAGCATGTTTACGAATAGCGTGGTGTTTAAGCGTTGCCAAATGTAATGGTAAATATACGATAACTGTAACTATTGAATTTTATAAACAAATTGTAATATACTTTATTGATACAATAAAGTTCGCAATATAGAGTAACAAAAACCTTTAATGTTCATAATTAATAAGATTATATATACTAATAAGCAATTCAGGACATCGTGTGTTAGTTTTGGTTGTGTTTGCATGCTACATAATTACTGGAAAATTTTCTTTAAACCTGATGGTTAAATGAATGTAAATGGACAAGTGACACCACAAAAATTTTTTTCAAGAGACAATTTTTTTAATAATCACAAAATACTTGAACATTCGGTCTTAAAATACTGCTATATCGCCTCTACGCGCGACGAGCAAAATTATTGTTGAATTTTACGCGCAGCGTACGTAGCAGCTGTGTTTCCAATAGCCTACGTGCATTTGAGTTGAAATATAGTTTTGTAGTTTGACAATGCGTTGCGGCAAAATACCAATAATTTTGATAAGATAACAAGGCCACTTCATCACTACTTGCAGATTATTTTTGTGCTGAATTAAGCATGCCATTAAATAGAAATAGATTGTCACTGTCGTTATTTTCACCAACGGACAAAATATCAAATATACATAGATTACTTTTGCAGTCTACCAGTGAAAATTTTTAAGTTTGAGCGGTAAAAGATATGTCTTATAGTTTCACCTATTTAATTCTATGCTGTTTTACTATTTTTATTTCCAAGCATTAGATCACTTTTAACAACCTGGAAATTGTTTGAATCTCTACATGAATTAGAATTTATGTCCCCCAAGTTACCAATTCATACAAATTACTCCCTCTCTCTACAAGTCAATAAGAACAACTTGAGATATAACATGCTGCCCCAGTACTAAAATTTGTTTTGACAAATTGTTATAGTTCAGTAGTTTAGCAACATTTTTAAAGTAACATTTAAATTTTAATAATTTTTTGGTTGTTAGTTAAATAAATGGGTAATATAATACTCTAATAACGTACCTTGGGCAGTTAACTCCTTTTTCTGGCTGGAATGTGGGATATCTGCTTCAGCGTTGGTATATGTAATGTAACTGGCTATTAACACTTTTTTGTTTTAATATTTATATTCATATTTATCTTACGATTGTTGTGTCAGATACTGCTATATTAACTTCGTTGACTGAAATTATTTTTCATAACAGCTATTTAAGCACACGTAATTACTTTCATGGTACTTAACTTATTGACATAATGAAAAGTTATTTTCTTTTACAGAATCATTCTAAACATCTAGTGGCTTTTCACTATTAATAGTTGTTACACTCTAGCTGGTTTAGAGGCACGAGTATTCCGTGTATTCATATGGCAACAGCCTAGTCTTCTCATTTCTATACGTATACAGGCTGAAGCCGCAAATCCATTGGCTTCTAACAGTGCAAACGTGTAGCACGTCCTATCCCCACTACTTGTTTCCTTATTTATAACTGTCTTGCAGTCGTCAAATGTGTGTTAAAACCACTCTCGTCTAATCACAGAAGGAGGAGCAAATTATACGTTATTGACGTTCAACCTGACCTAGCATCAATACGCGAAATAATTGTGCCTCTAGCAATTAGTCATGTAACAGAAAACTGTACAGCCACACTAATATGTCAGTACATATAGATTATTACTTACCCTAAAATTCAGGAGATAAAAACTTACGATACACATTATTACTCACACCGCAAAGCTGCACATTTACTTCAATCACAGGAGTAAATATTTTGTGGTAGAGCTAAGACTTATTAACATACTGATCGTAGCTTAATTTATAAATATCACAGACAAATTGAAAAATTTTAAGCAGTGATACGATACATTTCTTATTAATCACTGTTTTTAATCCCCGACGCAAAAAACAGGGTTTTAAAAGTTTGACTTGTCTGTGTATCAGTGTATGCCTGCGGCATCGTAGCTTATAAACGAATTGACCGATTTTGATGCTATTTTTTAAAGCTGACTTGATCGAGAGGGTTCTCAGCTATGGTTCAAGGAAATCTATTCAGCCGTTTAAAGACCATCAGCTCTATTTTTTTTAAGTGAATGTGAACAAGTCTACTGGTCTGATAGATTTGAAATTTAGTATCCTGTGAGTCAGGGGTTTTTAAAATGTCGATTTAAGTCTTAACTTGTGTGCTTATTAATTAAAAACCTACTAGCATAGGCATATATATATATGGGACAAATTTTATTTTCATTATATTTTCAATATCTCACTATTAGCAACTTCTAGTAAAATATCGTTGCCAAATAGAGGTTGTATTTTGACTTAACATTTCTTAGGCATGAATATAATTATTTTATAAAGGTTTAAAAAACATGCATTCAACAAACAAGTAGTTGCATAAGTCATGTCAAAAACATATTTCTCATTTCACTTTAAAACTGATATGTGTAAACATATACATATGTTACTTTGCTTCACAAGTATATTTTGACAGGTAAATGACGGTAAACAAAACTTGACAGCTGGTGAAATCACATGGTGGCATATGAATACATGAAGATCTATTGTCGTAGATGAACACTTGTGCACAACCTTAGAACATTCCTAGCTGTGAAATTATAATTATTTTAAAATAACGAAATGATGTCATAGCAAAGAAAGCTTTCACATTTCTTTGCACTGCATACGCAAGATTTTATTTGTAACTTAAAAACCAATTAAGCTGGGAAAATGTTTTTGTGTAAATTATTTTTTACCTTCGTATCTTAGCTTGCCAAATAATGCAAATGTATTTTGAGATTTTCTGTTATTAATAAAAACTATAAGCTGATTGATAGTTAGGCATTATGTCTTAAGTCATTATATACGCGACCGAAGCCTCTGAAAAATAGGAAGTATGTAAGGAAGGAATCGCTCATGGCTAGAGACACTGGAAAATCGCGAAAATATTGAACATAGTCTCCAATAAACTGTAGTATCTCAATCGTGACACGTGTGAACAATTTTCTTGCAAATCACACATGTCCTGTATTATAACTGTACAGTTCTAATTGGGTTTGTTGAAGAGGGACACAGAGCTGCATATAAACGATAGCCTATATAAGTGCAAAACTTTCAGTGTTATACATAGTATGTTGGAGCCTAGCAAACAATCTACTTTTCTCGCGATATACCAGTGTCTCTACCCATGGCGTGTCGTGTCCAGTATTCACCTGGACTGATCTCGAAAAACAATGCAACACAGAATTTAAGATCTCTGACCGGGCATCTAACTGATGTCCATTTGAATGCCAGTCCATTACTTTTCCATTTGCACCTACTCGCTCAGGTTTAATTAAAACAGTTTTCGGCACATTCTTTTCTGCTAAAGAGTAGCCTACATGTGTAAAAAACAAAATAACAGTGTATGCACCAAATTTAACTTACAGTAAACTAAGATGCAAATTTCAATGTCATTCAAAGGCATTAAAATCTGATAGAAAATATGTGAGATATTGGATGAAATTCACATAGTTTTTCACGTGTTTTGTGGCCATTATTGAGACAATAATTGGTACTAGTACACATGTATTTTTACTTGGTACAGAAAGTATCGGCTTCATATAATACGGCAGGGTACTTTACGGAATGTATGATAGTGCTCACAGGAGCAATAAATCAAATCAAAGAATTCCTAGTTCACTGAGGATAGCACGGGGTTATTGAAAAACTCGGAGCCAAAGACTGCGAGGAATTTTGTCGCCCGATAAAACCGGCGTTATAACTTTATTTTCGTCCGTTTATCTCGTTCCTTTTTCCAGTCACAGCGACTCCGACTGTAGGAATATATATATTTCCTTTCCCTACCGGCTAAACCCAGTGAAACATTGACTCTTTACACGTATCTTGGTGTCTTGCACTTATTTTCAGTTTCTTTATTTGTGTTTTCCCTACTACCTTACGATGTTCATGTTGAATTTTAGCCATAGATTTGAAAAAAAGAGAGCGACGTGGAAGGGACGCTCCAAAACTAATATATGTGCATAAATCGAGTGTAAGTTACTTTCGTTGCAGTAAGTCTGTTCGTCTTTGCAATTCAAGGTATTCAGAGTGCAGTAAGGTTTCATTGAAAATAATAAAGAATATATTTACAAGTAAACGCTGATATATGCTTATTTATTAATTTTCTTACATTTATTTTCCCAAATTTTGAGTGTGTAGAATGTTCGGAAATGTAATGCCCAAAATTATGATATATTTAATTTCCGTAAACTACAGAGCAATACCTCAGGCATGTAAACGTCAGATTAGGGAGTTTGATTTTTATAACATTGTGGCGTTCGTTAGAAACTGCAAACCAGAAATTTAAGATTCTACTACTAAATTAATATTAACCTTAAAATGATTTGTTTCCAGGATTGCGGTAAGCTTTCAAACTTAAACGCAAAATATTACTAATTAACTAATTAAAAAGTAAGATCTGTTCCGCCTGCGATATACCCGCTTAAATAATAACACCGTAGCTGCGGAGATTTCTGGAGGTTCTAAGATTTCAGTTTCAGCAAAGGTTTTCATATTAATATTCACAAACTTCTTCAGGAACATCAATTGAGGTTATCACACTTTAGTTAATATTGTACTCACATTTGGTGATTTTCCGTAACTCGAGTGTATTCGCTTCGACCAACTCATCACACAATATTGTTTACGCTCATGACTTCGGCGAGTACAACTTACAACAAAGTTCAAAACTGTGAACAGATAGGAATACGCACACGTTATGATTACAGCAAAGACTGTATAATACAAATATCACTTGCTATATATAATTTTAGTATGTGCATTACTTATGTTGCTTTATAGTGGTTCACGCGTCAATGAACCGATTTGTTAACATCTTCGTCACTTAAATCTCACCTACAAATACACGTACAAAATATTGCATTAGCATACAGCATTAAACTATACCTGCTAAGAGCAATGCGTGATATTTCTTTTGTTTGTGTTATCTTTACCCCATAGTAAATAATATCTTGGTTGTCATTATGTTAGAAAGTCTAACTTTTAGCTCGGTACTCAATATTCATAATTTAGCACCGAATTTCTTACCTAATTCAGTACAAGTACCACAGTGACAGTGCCGGTTCCAGAAGAAGACGTACTTAATACTATAATGGGTAGTGATGGAATGATTCGAGTTATTTTACTGATCGAATTATCACTCGATCGTTGAAAAATAATCGAATAATAATTTCAAATTGATCTCTTGGTTAGCAGGCGAGTGAAATAATTCTTACCTTTGATATTTTTTAAAATAATTATTTCGAAGTTATCTCTCGGTTAGTTGTCAAGCGAAATCGTTCTTAACTCTGCTATTTTTTAATCTCGTTTGCTTTTTGTCTAGAAAGTAAGCGTGAAAGGAGGAACGTAGACCTCAATATTTCGTGCGTAATAAGGTGTAATCTGAAACAAGGGAGTGTTGAACCAGTTGCCGACAAATAATTATTTTTTAATCAGTCACTTGTATGAATGTCACCGCAACACGGTCATCCTTCATTTTTGAAAGTATATCATATAATTTTATTATTAGTCTCGCAAACCATCATTAATTAGCATTTTTATAAATTTTGAGATCAACTTTCGAGACTGGATCGCAGAGAAAATAGTAGACAATCTTGGTTTTAGAAATTATTTTAAACTTTGCAGCCCCGGTACAAACTTCCAAGTAGAAAGTGTCTTTCGTCTCAACCCATCTCGAAACTAGGAACTCGTGAGACGATGTAAATGTAGTTTCAATAACATCCCACATGTATGGACGAATATATCCGTTTATTTCTGCTAGTCACTGCTAATTTCATTTTTCATAACGAGCTGCTGTCAACAGTTCTTTGCACAAGACAGATGAATGTCACACGCTGGTGAAAACTTTAGCCTACATCTGCTCTTGAAGAGGTGTTAAACGAATGGAATGTTTACGAGAAGACTTGAGATAAGTCCTAACCCAAATAATGACTGTGTAGCTTAGCATGTAAGCAAGAAGTATCATTTTAGTCAATAACATTGTATATTACCTTATGTATTGTTTTCACACGTGTCAAAACACATAATTTCTAATTTATTCAGGTGAAGCAAATTCGTTCAGAAGTTTTGCTTCGACATAATTATTCATTCGCATTGATTTTCGTTTAAAATGTTCATTCTGACTATATTCCGACACAATTCAGTAGCTTACGTTTTATTTCGGGCACATTTTCTCTATGACACACAGTTGATTTTTGCTTGGTTATGTATCGTTTCGAGTGATGTGAAGTGCTTCGAATTATCTACGAATGTGTATAAATATTCTAGAGCATATAATAATGGAATGTTTCGAGGCATTTCATTCTATTCAGCTCTCCATTAATAATGTGTGCAAAATTACTATTATAAAGATTCAGTGTAAAAAACTAACAATAATTTTGCTCGCATGTAGATGAAATATTATTTAAATTTTTTGCCAAAAGATTTCTCTTTCTTTGTAGACATCATTTGAGACTATATTTTCCACACACGAAAAATTGTCAAGTAGGTAGTTCACATACTAATGCGTGGCAAGTTTCTCTAGCATCACTACTTAGGAGACACTTAAATAAATATAAAATGTTTTTTTTTTTGTTTTAACACCAATTAACACTTCGGAATACATTTTATGCTTTTATTAAAATTATTGCAAAAATTATATAATTTATCATCGGCCACTAGATCATAATATCATACTGTGCATTAGCTTAAATAGTTCAAATAAGTATACAGCACAAAACGTTTTGACGTGAAACCTACGAAGTGACAGTTGGTAATATTTTAGGTAAATTAAGTCCTGCAATAAAATTCTATGTTTCTGTTACAATATTTATAAGTCTGTTATGGTGTCTTCCGGTATGTTTCGCATTATAACGAACTTCATTCCGATCAGAAACATAGATTCTATACACTACGTTTCTCGTTGTCTCGAAGCTGAAATGTCTGCGAGTAAACTTTAATTCTAATAATGTCCGAAAACGTAACCAAGAGATTCTTTCGCGTAAGAAAATGTTGACCTTCATTTTCCTGGATAATATTTTATTTTCTCTTATTTAAGAAGCTTGGACTATTATTTAATGTCCCATAACTACTGCGTTTTATTTCGAAACATACAACCGTTTGAGTTACTAAAATCCGCAAATAATAAAGAACACGATATTTACGTTTATTTTGTTTTCATTCGTGAAATGGATTTCTATAAATTTCTAAAGCTTCCTTAGGCTAGTAGGACGCTGGGTATTCAGCAAAGTATATTTGAAATGAATATATATCTATTTAGATTTCGGGTTTGTGCACAAATGTTTCACATCTTAATGTTCGTTTCGTTCTGACGTTTTGATGACACGGCTGCTAATGCTCCAATGGGCAGATTTCCAAAACAGTACTTTGCGTGAAAGACATAAATAAACTCTTGCTGTCCCGAAACACTCTGAGTGAATGTTTGACCAAATATACTAATGCATTTGGTGTTACGCAGTATAACACAACCTGGGCAATGGTCCAAAAATTTAGAATACTTATTTCGAGCAAGTAACAAGAGAAAATTGTTTAAGTTAATAACACCGGTAAGACGTACGCAGAACAAATAATCATAAAATGGCGACAGTCTATGGCAAATCATGCGCACTTAAATATCTAAAGCGCATTTGGTTTACAAGCTTAAATATATACATAGTTTATATATACAGCATGTTCCTGAACTACATACGGATGCAGTAAGGTCCTTACGAAAAAAAAATTAGAAAATATATTTAGTATCTAGGTTTAATATTTAGGGAGTAATGAGCCACTGAATATCGAGTTTTAAATTGTATGCTATTAAAATATCGGAAACCGAATTACGCAAAACGACAATACTCTAAACACTGTTTACAATAAGAGCACTGCCATTTTATGTTACAAAGCTCACATTACTCAATAAAACAACTTCAAATGTTACAATGTCCAGTACGTACAAAAGTTGAATCCAATTAGATTTTAACCACTTATATTATTTTAGTAACAGTTGAAGGTATCAACTGGTATTTGATGTGGGCTTTAACACTTGCGTAACATAAATCTATATTTAGAGTACTGTTTATACATGTTATACAGATTCCGATATATTTTAACATATGGTTTTTAAACTCGATATTTAATAACCCCCTAAATATTAAACGTAGGTATTAAATGTCATTTACATGTATTACTTAATTATTCATAACACGCTGAATACAGTTGGCATTACTCCACTACTATTTATTGATTTGTACATTCATGTGACCATTCACAGGAATAAAATTATGTGCTTCCTCAAGAAGTTTGAGATCACGTTGGCCGAGGGGTCAGACCTCTCGCCTTCCACCAAGGTTATCCAGGTTCGATTCCCGGCGGGGCCGGTCCCCGGATTTTCGCATGTTGGAATCGTGCCTGACGATGCCGCTGGTTGGCGGGTTTTCTCGGGACCTGGGGATCTCCCGTTTTCCCCGCCATTCATTCCGATGCTTCTCTATACTCACATCATGACCCCCCATCAGCTCTAAAGATTTCGATGTTAAGCTCTGACGAATATCTCTTCACTCACTCACGTCACTTAGCAGGTTACTAGTAAAAAATTAGGAGAAAAAAACTGTGATGTATAAAATTGTGATACCGCTTAATAAAGTTAAGTCTGTGCCATGACGGGCCAAAATTTAGGTAACACTGTGTATGTAACTTACAGTGAGAAATGAATAATTATACGATGCCGACTCCGCTCTAAGTACATATCATTGTGTTAAGATTCCACTATACCTTTGATGTACCAGTTATAGGTTTTGAAGTCGTAATATTAGTTTTACAGTACAAATAGAAAATGTCTTTAGGTAGAAACATTTTATGTATATTTTCTTTAACATCTTTGCGTCAAATTTGCGTTACCTGTAAAATGCAATTCGTAAACAGAAAGAGTAAAAAAGTTAGTACACAATTTTCTTCGCACGCTGTTTACAAATGGAATTTAACGGGAAAAGCAATTTTCGAATAAAAATTTTAAGGAATATGCGTTAAATATGTTATACATAACACAATTTTTATTTAGGCTCCAAAACAAATAACACGGCTTAAAAACCAGCGGTATTGTAGAATATTAAGTTCTGTGTATGCGTCTATAATGACATCGCAGTCGGAGAGATGTAAAATTCACTTAAGGCGGTAGCTTGCCTTCATTGTTAATAGCGTTGCAGCGTGCTAGCAGTACTTGCTTCTAAAAAACTTCTAAACATTTTTCTAATTTATGAATTTACAAAAAAAAAAAAAAAAAAAAAGACACTACAAACGGTTGTGGAATACTAGTTTAAAAACATCACGTTTAGTAAGAACGATCATTTTGGTGCTCCTCAAAAGGGCTAGAAACATCTTTCTCAATAAAGTACAACTAAACAACTACTCACAGGATTTTTGTGAAACCTCGATAGAAAGGTGTGTTGGACTTCGTTCAAAACTACCCACAAAAAAAAAAAAAAAAAAAAAAAAGATGGCGTGACTGCTGAAAAAGTCAGTCAGGCGAGTGATCCACAACCCCACTGCATTCCTTTAGGGTGTCTTGCGCTAGAGATAACAACGCACCAGATGAGCCAGTCAGCATTGCCCTTGACGCTGTGCATCACACACACACGGCCACCAGGTGGATGTCTGAAGAACGTTCCAGAGGGGAAAAAATCGTTATTTTGTATTTGTAGGAAACAGTGTTAGTACTGTAGATATTACGTGGCAGTACATTTTCCTCTTACGAAAAAAATTTACTTAGCCAGTTTTCCCGTAGTGACATTTCACAGTCAAAATTTTAATGGTTTTTTTTTTTTCGTACGCCTCTCAACAAACAATGAATATAACAAATCTAAATAATTCACAGCGAAACTACAAACACGGGCTAGGGATTTATGCATATAAATAACAATTAAAACAACATTTTGCATTTTTAGAAATTTCTGAAACTAGGAAAATTTTTTTGCTATTTTTAGATTTTTTTAAATACATAAAATATTTTGTATGGGGTTTTCCTTATGTTATGCCCAAGACAGTTACATGTAATTTCACTGCTAATTATTTAATTTTACTGTGTTGATTTGTTTTCAGGGAGTAGGATATGGAGTAAAAACATGCATTTAGACCTTGAAATTTTATAATGGGAAAACTGGATGAGTTAAATTGTTTTTCGTTTGAGGGAAACGTGCTGCAAGTTAACGTCTACAAAACTTACAGTGCTTTATAAGAATATAAAATTACAATTTTTTTAACCTCTTGAACGCCCTTAAGGACGCTGCCAGCCAGCTCGCGTGCGGTGTGTAGAGTTTCAGCCGAAACAAACGTTAGGGATAGCAGCTAGGGAACGTTATACATGAGTCTACCCATTTCAGGTTCTCAATGTATGTCTAATGTTTATGTTTACGCTGCAGTAAATGACAAAAATTTGTGTTTTTTTGTTAATTTCCCGGTAAGTACTCATAGTGCATAATATTGTGTAATGTATAAGCGTGTACGTAGACCCTTTATTTTTAATATAAAGTTATAAAATTACAACGTTACGGCTAGATGATTAATAATGGCGAGTTGGCGTGAATACTGCTCGCCAGTTCAGTTACTTGCGCCTAGAGGCTAAAGAGAGGCATAAAATTGAGGCAGTTTCGCCCTTATCGCTTCCGCACGTCTAAGACTCGAATGCGCACAATGCTTTCACCTAGGCGACCACCTTAAGTCGATTATTGCATGGAAAACAGAAAAATGGTTAAACTGCACATAATGCCTTATGGATAGTGACAGAAAAATTTCGCAAATTCAATGACCTGTAGGCTTATAATCAATTGTGCTATACATACTAAAGACTCGTCTATTCGTTGGCATGTTTTCTGTTCCACTAAGTGGACAAGTGGTCGGGGCTAGAGTATTCATATGATAGTTCATTCTAACATGCAGGTCATTGAATTCACGAAAGTTTCCTGTCCTTATTTATGGATTCCCCGCTGTGTTTACCTGTTGGAAGTTGAGTGTCCTGACAACAAAACTGTTTGCATTTCCATTTATAAGGGGTTTGTGAGAATCGTATAAGGGGTTTGTGAGAATCGTATAAGGGGTTTGAGAGAATCGTATAAGGGGTTTGTGAGAATCGTATAAGGGGTTTGTGAGAATCGTATAAGGGGTTTGTGAGAATCGTATAAGTTCACGCATTTTTTTCAGAACACCGGCTCAGAACACCTGTTTTATGTCACATGATTATTGAGAAAATTAATTCAACTAAACGGTTTATTTAATGACTAACGGATTTATATTACAGATTTGGCGTATCAATAGTTACGTTGAATGAAGCAACGTTTTGTATAGAAAACACTCATTTTTGTGGCAATATTATGGTATTGTTTATTTATCTCTATGGGAAATTCTTTTTCAATTCAATTTCATTCTGCGGAATGCTTTCATATTACCTATTTCCTTCACTATTGTAAGAAAAGTATCCCATTAATTTTAATACTTTTCTTCATTGTTACTACCGTAAAATATGTTCTCCAGAGTGTTAAAACGTAATATTTTCTAGGAGTTTTAAATAAGTATTCTGCAATTTTAACAATGTTGATAAATTAGTGTGCACTGTATCACAACTTAAAAAAATAAAACGTTTAATGCTAATGAATCTCCGTAAGGGGCCGTGTCAGTAATACAGGCGCATGTATGCAACCCGCTTTAAGACAATAAAAATCAAGGGAAATTTCAGGTTGGCTATAGCAATTCGAGTATTTCACGCATCAACATAATTTCCGCGTTTTATAAGAGACAGAATCGTTCTTATCTTCACTGCGTTTGCCGAAGTCAAGAATAAAGATTGGTTGCAAAAAAATTTAACAAAACCTTTTTTTTATTATCACGTTGATAACGTAACCGTTTGTTGTACTTGATTTTGCAGAACGCAACGAAAATAAGAACGACTGTGTATTTGATAAAGCGACAATATAACGTTTATATGTGTAATACTCTTATTACTATTGCGAACATAAAATTAGCCTTTTTATATGTATTCGTAGTTTTCATATAGTGGCATGTCAAATTCAGAATTTGTAAGTTACGGTAACATAGGAATAACAAATAACAAGTAACTTACCCGAATGAAATAATTTATACCAAAATTGTATATTGTAGGTCATATGCAAAAACATTTAAAAATTGACAAGGAAATTCCTTTGTACGTTTAAATAGAAATCTAAATATGACAACTAGTTACTTAAATTGTTGCAATCTTTAAAAAAACGAAAGGTTTCTGATGTGTGTTTTTAAATATTTTAGCATATGCCCCATAATATATCGTTTCGGTGTAAATCTTTTCATTCGAGTAAGTCACTTGGTTTTTGTTATTGTTACGTTCCCGTAACTTGCAAACTCTGAATTTAACATGCCGCTACAGGAATATTATGAGAGTTAAAAAGCTTTTACAAGAAGAAATCGAAGTCACAAGTGACGTCTATAAAACGAACACCATTTAATGAAAATATAAAATTACGAATTTTCGCCACGTGAAGACCCTTAGTGGCAAAAAAAATTCCAAATTTCAGAATTTAAAAAAATACATAACATTGTTTGCGTAGGTTTATATAGCCAGTGACATGTACATTTACTGTGAATTGTATGGTTTCATTTCGTTGAATGTTTTTCTAGGATTGCATGAACTGAACACTTGCAAACTTTGACTTTGAAATGTGATCATGTGAATTCTGGCTGTGCTATTTTTTTGCAAGATGAAAATGTACATGCATGTAACGTTTAAAAAACTAAGAATGTTTCATGCAACTGTAAAATTATGAATAATTTCCGTCTGAAACGTCTTTAACACGGTGTTGCGTATAGGCACGTTTGCGGTCACATCCAAGACTTGTGTAGGTTAGACTGAATATGCCTGGGTTCGGAGACATAAACTATGAACTTGATATGATTTACGCCCGCCCTGGTTCAACTTGACTCGCAGTTGGCTTTCTCATCACGAGGTAAAAGCGCTACCATTGCACCTTGTTCGAGAATCTATGTACCCCAATCACAAACACATGTGTCACATAAGCACAAACATATTTTATTACTCTGTTATTCGATATCACTTGTATTCATACGGTTTTAAGTGTCCCAAAACACTATAATAAAATTATTATATTTCGTGATTGTTGTAAGTATTTCCATTTCTTTGGTCTATCATATCCGCATCGTAGACATGATTTATATTTTTACAGTTTTTAAGAATTAGTTTTCAGCAAAATTGAATTACTTATTGAAACACTTATGTACCCTATTAATTACGAATTATAACAGTATATTACAGTTTTGTTTCAAATAAAGAAAATAAAATAATTATGATTTTCTTGTAACATACTATGCAGTTTTTTTTTTAGATTAAGTTAAACAGGTTTTGTATAAATTAAACAATGCATTATTAAAAACTAAACGACAATTTTTAAGTGGATGCTAATTTAGTACTTAGTCGTCCGTGAAAACAAAAATAAGAACCGAATGAAAATTCCGATCTTTATTTTGTTGAATGCTCAACAGACACATTAATAAAACTGAAAATAAAAAAACACTAACTAATATTGCCAGTCACTAGAAAAAAAATAAAATACAAAGTTCTGGAGCAAATTACTAACCGCAAATCAAAGAAGACTCTTAGGTTTATAGGACGACATAAAGAGTAATGGCAACATGCATAAAGTTTCATGTTTGATTATTTACTCTCATTAATAGAATCTTCTAAATGTTTATTAATTTTTATGATTTCCTTAAGTCACCATAAAATATGCAAGAAGAGAAAAGAAAGATTTGATAATAATCTACGATGTTATGCTTACGGAAAGAAATATATATTCTCTGTAGCACCGCTGGTATCATAATAATTCAAACTGAGGGCCATTGATGAACACTCTTATCTCAATATCACACGTAATATTTAAAATATGCAGATTCCTTTTATTTTCATACCTATGAGAAATTAATAATAAATATTATTATTCAGTCCATCTAAGTAAATGTAGATATTACCTAAGTAATATAAATCTTCCCATAAATATATAATATACATATTTTTTATACATACATATATAAATTATTTGGATTTCGAACACAATAAAAGGAACTTTTTGTTTAATAACACGGAATTGTTCAGTGCACCGGTACGACGTATTTCTACATGGACAAACAAATATAGTCTTGCTGAAAGTATATGTGTTTTTTTGTTATTATGTTGTTGATCCAAACTTCTAGAAGGACAGAATATTGGATTTCCTATTCATAACAAATTACAATAATTTAATTAATGGCCTTGTGAGATTACCAAATTTTGAACCTGGGTCTGGTATGACAGTGGCCTCTTATAAATGACGGTCCTAATGCATTTTCCAATAACACATGGTAATTACAGAGATAAATGTATCAACTTCATAAGCACTTGTTTATTATTTGTTCTTGAAATTTCCTCATTTAAATGACTTGTATTGTAAATGGCTTGAATAAAAAACTAACAAATATTAATGTAGTGTTAATTGATAAAAAATTAATAATGGAGTTAAAGTTGTTATTAAAGCTAAAAAATATTACATTTGCAGCAATCAAATATTAAGTTCTCAGTTGTAAAATTTTTTCAGCTAATACAAATAAATAATTGTTTTGCACTTGTATTCATTGCACATTTTAGGCGTGTTTAGAAATTATGAAATAACTTTTTTTTAAGTACTGTCATCAGCTAGCTGACAGGTCTCCAAAGCAATTATACTGCACTTGCCGCTGTCATTGTTAGTTTTTTTTTCTTTTCGTTATTAACTGTGAAAATAATAGAGAGGGAATAGAATTTTCACGTAAAGTAAAATTTATAAATTATCATTTTTAAAAATATACCTGCTTATGGCTTTCCACAAAAAAAGCTTTTTATTTGCTAACTTTGAAACACGCAAATTAATCTTTATTTAAAACAATATGAATGGTGTTCGCATGTAAACATAACTTATTTCTTTTCTCTAAGTTAAATTCATACGCAACAACTGTAAAGAAATTAAATAAAGCCGTTTTCACTTTGATTTTATTTTGCCAACCTGAAAATTACCTAATTAGTAACGAAAACCCAACAAGCAAGATTTTTAAAATTTCAAAATTAAACGTTTATTGTTGTCATATGTAACACGAACCTATGACTTTTTTTAATGTCTACGATCAGCATGGTAAGTAGTGTGAAAAGTCTTCTCAAGACGATGTAATGGCACAGAATTGTTAAAAAATACAAGGAAAGTCAAGTAATAACGGTACGTATGTATTAAACATAGCATAGTTATATCACAGTGACACTAACATTGTTAGCAGCTAAGCAGAGTTGAAAACACTCGGTACATCAAGGATTGGTGTTAGATACATATAATTAAAATAAACGTTAGTCTAACGTGATCTTCTCAAATATCATCTAGTATCGAAACTCTGCGTACTCTAACGAATTGTGCTGGTTATAGGTAATTAGAATAAAACACTAGTATGATGTAACTTTCTCAATTATTAAAAGGTATATCGCAAAAATAGCTAGATCGTTAAGACTTGCCAATATTGCAGCAACTGATATGAAATGAGGAATATTTGTTGCTAATTAGTTATCAGCAATTAAATTTTAAAATGTTATATTTAAATTCTAATGGAAAACCCTAGGAGATACGAAACTTGTAGTCCGAAATTAATAGTGTCACCGTTGTAAACTTGAAGCTGAAAAGTTTGATAGGATTGAAAATGTTATCTTAGATGAGATTGTCTGTAAACTATTGTAAACATTTATTTCGAACATCTATAAGTCTATTTATGAATTTTTCTTCCTTTGTAATATTTTACAGTATACTGTCATATATACTTTAATGGAATGTTATCTGAAATTTATATATATATATATATATATATATATATATATATATAGCCAGGGTCGCGTGTGTTTATTTAGCATGGGGGTAGTGTGTGAGAAAGTAAATGGAAAATATGTTTTCGTTTTGTCCGTAAACTGAATACAGAGGGAATTTATCTACTCTGTAAGACGCCTGTTATAGCATTTCTATTACCTTAAATATATAACAAATTTAACACATTATACTGAACAACGGCACTCAGAATAGTATTAAAACAATGATTGACCAAGTACCCATTTAGTTAATTTATTGTAAATATATTTTAAAATCTAAAATCTGTTTTCAACGTAGAATTACTCACACCATATTCACTTTACGGACAAATCAAAAACACATTTTCAACAAACATTTTCATAAGCTGTAACCATGCAATGTCAACAGTTCTGTCTGACACAACATGTGTATCAGTAATGTTTTTTCTTATAAATTAATAGGTAAATATATATGCGTGGTTGTACGTAGGTGCAGGTCTTTGTGTGTATATGTATACGCGTATGTTCTGATTAAGCTAATCGTTGATAATTTTTCTAAAATTTCTTACTTTAATGGTACTCTGACAAATAACCCTGCATTGGCGTATGTCGTTATTCTTCCAGATAACCCCTGCAGCACCTCGGTTCATTCCTTTTTTTGATTTATTGGCAGCAGTACACTGATGTGACTTAAATGAGAAATGAGGCTACCGGAGATGTTAAACATATATTTGTACCCCTTGAATATTCATAGATTCCAATTGGCTAAGAAAAAATTACGAGGAAGCGGAGAAATGTAAGACATGGGGTGGAAAAGCAAGCGCAGTCACTGTACCAACTGAAGCGCTCGATGGAAAATATTAGGCATCATATCTCGAATAAAAAGTGTAGTTGGCGCCATTTCTTTCATGATTTCTGAAATAACTGTGCAATGGGAGTGCATGACTGGATTTAGAGTCTTGTACATACGCCATTGCGGTATAGATTACTGTGAAAGACAGTCTCTGACAGTCATCTATATCGCAGTGGAGTATGTCCAAGAAATACATTCTTTGACAGTCATATGTACCCCAATGGAATATGTCCAAGAAAGGCAGTCTCTAGAAGTCACATATACCACAATGGAATATGTCCAAGAAGTACAGTCTCTGACACTCATATATACCGCTGGAGTATGTCCAAGAAAGACAGTCTTTGGCAGTAATATACACCGGAATGGAGTATTTCCAAGAAACTAAATCCGGTTGACTTCTGTCATAGCTTGCCTTTTATATTTCAAATGGGAAAAAAATTTACCAAGACAATGTTTTTTTTTTTTTTTTTTTAATTTACAGCGTGACACTATTTAATTTTTGCCACTCAATTAACTAAAACAATATTATCTAATTACTTTTAGATCAAAACGCCGGTTTCATATTTACGCTGTTTTTGCAAGTATTATTTTTTTATTCAAGAGAGGGTGGGTAAATTATATATTTTGGTCAGCGCTTAACATCGAGGTGTTCGGCGCGGCTGAGTGATGACATGAGGTAAGTATGAAGCTGTGCTGGAATGAAGGGGAAACGGGAGATCCCCGAGAAAACTCACCTACCAACGACATTGTCCAGCACGATTCCCACGTACGAAAATCCGGGGACCGACTCCGCCGGGAATCGAACCCGGATCGCCTTGGTGGGAGGCGAGAGATCTGATCCCTCGACCAGCGCTACCCCCATTCAAGGAAGGTATAACCGTCACACGGTTATTTTTAACTATTGATAATATCAGGTATATTTTTATGCACAGTGACATCCCTTTAATTGAATATCGACAAATCTTTAAGTTAATAACCGAGCAAAGTTGTAACATTTTTGCTCTAAATTAATTATTCTGAATATATAGTAAAACTATTTTAAGCTAAACTATGAGACTGCTTAATGATAAATCCACATTTTTAGGATTCAAAAAAATGCTCACAAGACAGCGTAGATAGCGATACCTTGCGTTAAAACAAATGGAAATACCCACTTAGATGTCGAGTTTATATTATATCGAATGCATCTTGATTTGTGTTCGTCTTATAGCCTTGTTAAATGGTCGTACTCTGTCATCGTCACCTGCCACTCAGTACAAATTTCCCTCTTACAGTTCAGTTAATTGCGTGAGCTCGAGGTTAGCGATCGATGCCTCGTGACAGCTAGCACCACCTTTTGTGTGTGCCCTCCCCCTAACCGCCCTTCCCTGGTTCTATGTTTGAACAAAGGTGGCAGTGTGACAGCCCTTTGACGATAAGCTTCGTTCCATCTACCTCCCTCGCAAGTTAAGGGGTGTTGCTGAATATTGTCCAAGACAACATTGGGCTTATCAGCCATGCAGTAGCCAGCTGTCCTGCCTTATTACATCCAACCTGAGGAACGGCATTCATGAGTTCGTGAAGAAATGCTACACTGTAAAAATGTTTTCAGCTTTTACAAGGAAAATACTTGGGAACCCAACTGCCTAAGAAATTCCTTGTGTAACTACAAATACTCTTCTTGGTAGAAATACGAAAAAAAAAAAAATAATAATTATAAAAGTCATAGCTTTGTATTTTTTCTTGCTTTTCTGAAAAATTAAACATTAATTCTACTCTTATCAAGAAAATGTACCTATAATTTTCTCTGCCGAGCGTGGTGGAGAAGTGTTAAACCACTCGCCTTCCATTCGGAATGACCCGGGTTTGAACTCCGACTCCAGCCATCCTGTTCGGTTTTTTCAATGTTTCCAAAATCATTCTCGACTATTCTGGGAGTGTTCCTTAAATAATAATGATAATGATAACAATAACTTCAACGTGTTGCTACGTTTTATGATAAAACAAATAGGTACATCAAGGTTCGAACTTGCATCTTTCTAGCGAATAACAGCCTTTTATAAAATTTAGCTTGTAGGCAGTTTTTTTTGTAAACCGTTTGGCACAGGTACTTCATGTGTCCCGAGTTGACTAATTACGGATTAATATCCATGACCAATCTAAGTTAACACAACTTTACACACATACGGGCCTGGGAATCGAGCACAGTACTTCTCGCATCGTAGACCGTTACACAACCAGCAACGTTGCGGAGTCGGTCTTCTAGACCTACGTGATTTTATACCCTTGTATTCTTTTTCATTTGCTTATGTTCAGTAGGCTGGCCATCAACGTCCAGTATACATGTATTTAAATTTTACTTTAACCTTTAAAAGGTTATAAGTTACCTTTTCTCTAAGGACCGACGACTCGCAAAGTAAGGAAAAGGGAGAGAAACATATATAGCCTTTCTGTAAGAATCATCCAAGCATTCAACTAAAGGTGAGATTTTTGCAACAAACTATGGAAAACTGAAATGAGAATAAGACGACTAGGAATATATCCCGTGTCACCTCTATTACTACGAGTTTTTGTTGACACTGATATATATGTATGTATATATATCCTATATATATATATATATATATATATATATATATATATGTATATAAATATACACATATATATGTATATATATATGTGTGTGTGTGAAGTTATGTATTTAAAGGTGAGGGTTATTGTTTTTTTTTGTGCCATTACATTTATTCACATTGTGTTATAAAATTTTCCTCTTCGACAAATCATGGTACATATTCTTGGTAAACAGCTTGACATAAATAACAATGGAATCTTTCAATAATTTGACAAGCAGAATCATTTCAAGGAAACACTTGAAAGTTAACCAATAATTCCCTTGCAATGATTATGCGTTACAAATCAATGAAATATGCCGTCATTATTTATGTCAAGCAGATTACCAAGAGTATGTCCTATATGCTTTGTTGAAGAGACAATTTTGATAATACAATTTGAAAAAATATATTAGCTAAAAAAGTGAAAATGCAACGAAATTATCTAACACTTCCTCTTAACGGAGGCCAGAAGACGGAAATATTTACAAGTGCTGCTTTCGAATATAAAGCGATATTTAACACATTTATAGTGTGAAATTGTTAATTAATTAATTTTTGTATATTAGATAATTATAAACTTTATGTACACTAAACTGTTAAAATTGTGATTTAATAGGCCGTTTCGAAAGGCGTGGAAAACTAACGTTTTCGTGGCAACACTGCACAATTTTGATTTACGTAATCATGTTTTTAAGATGTAACTAAAGTTAATGCAAAATATTTTCTGCATTAATAGCTCCCATTCGAAACAACAAATAAATATACATTTTGAATTTATAAGAACGTTCTCTGTAGTAAATTATGTTTTTATTAGACTACCAGTCCTTTGTTTTATTAAGAATATATCAGTTTATATATTCTAACTAGCAGTCCCCCGCGGCTTTGCTCGCGAGTATTATTCGTAACTGATAATATTTACATTAATTGAAAAACCTCTTCGTACACAAGATTGGTACTTCAGTCATCAAGTGTTAGAATGTCCAAGCGGCTAGTTGAACTAATTCTGCAGCAGGATAAGTAGCTATAGCTGTACATGCGAAAAGCAGTCTTAAGTTTGTCCCTGCCACTAACAGCGACTTCGCCTGGGCCTTATTTATAGTTCTGCCTATTTGACGTTGTGGGGTAATTACAGACACCTAAGGTAAGAGGTTAATCGAATGAGAAACATCTGTTTCCCCTGTGCACAACCATTGGTGACGGTTCCCTCAATTATATATTTTCCAAATATTCACTTTAACTTTATTGACATTACAAAGTTTCAGAGGGTAAAGGTTTCGCGGAAACGTATTTGGTGCCCCAAACCTGAGATTAGTGAGATGATATATCGTCGGTTTACTGTCAAAAGTGACAAAGTCAAAATGAGATAAAATTATAAAAATTCTAGGAATGTGTATATGTTGTTCACGAACAATTGCCCAAGTTTAAAGTCTATTAGTCGTTTCGTACTGTTGTGTCACAGTATAGTAACATACCAAATTTTTGTTAATATCTACAATTTAATACTGTTTTTAAACGAAATAGCATTTATGACTTAATCACTTTTGGCAGTATACCGACGATATGTCAGCTGATATTGTAGAGGAACCTAAGTGGAAAGCGAACTGCAATTTTACCCCTTTTAAAGACTACATG